>JAVSCE010018671.1:0-118940 GCA_032199065.1 Smutsia gigantea | reverse complement strand
GATGTAGATGTGCCTTTATTTAGAGTTACCCATGGAGTTCAGAAAGCCAACTGAATGTGTGTTTTGCTTAGCAAAAATGTTTAACATCACAGAATAGCAGTACAATAAATATAAGATAACCTTCTATAGTTTCATTTTTCCATATTCTATAAATGGGGTTTGGTTCTGAGGTGGGAATGTATTTAGACATATAGATAAAGTTGTATTTTTTTACTGTAGACTCCTATATTTCTTGAGATTTTTGCCTACTTTCATAAGTTAACAATACTTTTTAAATAATGGCAATAAAAATTTTAAAAGAAAAATTACATAAGACAAGAGCTGAGAGAGAAAGACAAACCCGGTTGGATCTAAAAGTACAGGTGTGAGGGAGTCAGCACATTTCTGAAGTCAGACTGGGAACAAAGAAATGAAGGTAACTGGTGACAGTGCTGAATTTGCTCTGAGCTCTGAGATCCTGGGAAACACCAACAGTTAAAGAAATTCCTCCACCTTTAATGTTCCATAAAATGTCTTACTGCAAAGAGATACCCTTCCTCTTAAGACTTAGATCAGACTCATGTATGCCCCCACCCTTGCTTACCTGTGACAGGCCAAACACAGACCCTCCACATTCTCATGCTTTGCCTCATAAATGTGTAACTGTTTTGTCCCCACTGATAAGTCAGAACAAAATGCTTATTAACCAAATATTGATTAAGTTTCCTTCCTCCAGGCCATGGGCTTGTCGCATACACTTAAAACTACCCTCAGCCTGAGCCAGCATAGGACTCCTTCTTATTAGCCTCTCCTGAGAATAGATTGACCAGGGAGGGGGTCAAACGTTCTCTGACCTAATATCTATTCACAACCACTCTCACTCATCCCTTGTCCCCAGACTGGTCCTTTCTAGCCTTGTTTACTTCATCCTCTAAAAGCAAGACCCTTTTCTCACTAACTAACCTTTGAGATGCTTGTAGAGCTGTGACCCCAGCCTTCTCGCCATTCAGTCCTCACACATCCTCTATTGCAGGATATCTTTCCTCCTTGTTGGCAAGGAAGTCTCTCATTATCTAAGCCTAGTTTTATTTTTATCTGATACTGATTTAAAGCTCAAGGGGTAAAAGTACACTCTAGAGAGAGGATAAGGAAAAAAGTCACAAAGAAGTGACAGAATGAAGACAGAATTCCATGGCAGAACTGGCATTAGCACCAGATTGGTATGTAGGGTAGGGAGGGCAGCTTGCAGAGCTACTGAGACTTCAAACTGATGTCAGAGAAAGCAAACCACATGGCCACACAGCCAAACCAAACCTTCTTGGACTCCTTGATACAAAATAGGGATAGAGAAAATAGCTCAACCCAGGACAGAAAGAGGGAAGGTGGGGCAGTGGTCACATGAAGCACGAAGCTAAGGCCCTCCTAACAGACAGGCTCTGAAAGAGGGACAGCAGGGAGCATCTGGGAGACACTGTGCTGAATGGTAAGGCAACTCCACCGCAAAAGCCAAAAGCCAAACTGTCAACTCTCTATCAGAACACCTGTCAATTCTCTCCTTCCAGGCATGCGTCACAGTGGCAGCCTTAATGAGAGCGCCAGCGTGCGTGGGATCTAAAGTCGTACAGGAGTCCTAAGGAAGAATGCCTTTCAGGCTGAAGTCCCTGTGATCTCACTTCTCAGTTAAAGTGAGGAAACCTAGGCTCAGAATCTAAGCCTTTCCTACTGCTCATTTAACTTTTGTTAGGGAAACTCTGCTGGAGACTTCCTGACCTTTTGTCCGGAGGCACTAATTCAAGAAAGAAGACAGGGCACCAGCTTTTGATGTGCATTTGCAATAATCAAATTATTATTCTCCTTAGTATGAAAAACAGTGCAGCAGAACCTTTGCTTTCAGACCTAGTGGATCAGCCTAAAGCAGTAAATCTTAACTAGTAGGTAGAGAGAGATGCTATTCTTGATAGGATGTACAAATTAGGACGGAAGGTTGTTATACCTGATAATTCATAACAAAGTGTACCAATTTTACGTTCTTATATCCTTTATGGCATTTTATGTCTTGAAGTTTATTATAAATGATAAATGCAAAAAAAAATCTTCATTGCAAGATATTTACGTTTTGAAAATTTAGAAATAACCAATTTGGGGTTGGTTTAAAAAATTGTAATATAGTCATAAAAATATGTGTGTGTGTGTGTGTGTGTGTGTGTGTGTGTGTGTGTATACACATGGAAAGATAGCTGCGATATGTTGTGAGAGTAAAGAGCAGGTTACAGAACAGGATGAGACACCCACCCAGAGATGTACTCCAAAAGGACAGCTAGTGGACCAGAAACTTGGGCTCCCTCTAGCAAGCCTTAATAGGGTAGAGGCAGAGTATGACTTCTCAATTTTTATGCTTCATATATTTCTGTATCCCCTTTTTACAATAGAAATATATTGCTTTTATAATCAATTTGATTTAAAAAAATTTAATGTCTAGGAACAGACAAATATTCGCTGAAAAAGTGGCTAGTTTGTTTTCCAGCATGGCAATCCCTTTACAGCATGAACAGTAGTTAAAGGCAGTAGGTAAAACATGAAATACTGCTTTGCAATCCTTAGAACAGCTATACTCTCAGAACAGTGAGGATGCCTGAGAATCTGGGAAAGCCAGCAATACCGACTATGTCTCAGTCTATGGAAGGAAAGCTGCTAGCAATCATGACTAGGAAGAAAACCACATCAGAATATTCTGCCATACTTAGAAATGTGTTTATTTTCTTTAGTCTCATTTTGTTATGTGTTGCTCTTCTGCTGGTGCAATACTTTATCATCCCCTCTGACCTCATTTACAAAACACAGTTTCTTCCCTTTGAAGATCAGGGCCCGTTGCACACACTTAAAGCCAGCCCTGGATTTCACCTGGGGAACTGCAAAAAGTTGCCACACTGCCCTATAAGCAGGGTCTGTGGAAAATCTGGGAATTTAAAGGTAGAAGTGTACATGGAATATGTGCAGAAACAGAGGCTGAGCAGTTTCGCTGTATAAAGAGCAAACTGAACACTGCAACCCCAGTTGGAAGTTTATTGCATACCTATTTATTTTGTTGTTTGGTAATGCTTTTTAGGTTGTTTTCAAAAAACTACTTCATTGATAATGAGCTAAAAAAGCATAAGTGCATGTTTATTTTTAAAAATAAGCACTGAAGTTCTGTTTCTCAAGTAGATTGATGATACACGTATAATTTGTAATGTGTTTGTCAGTATTTACCATCCACATTTGGAGTCCCATGCTGATTTCACTGACTCCTTGAAAACCATATGTCAGAATCTGCTGAAGAATTATCAGCATCCACTTCAAAAGTAAATAGCTATTTTAAGAAAAATTGCTCAAAGACAGTAGTTTAACATGTACAGCTGTACAACTCTATCAAGCATAACTTTTCATTAAGATCAAAATACAAAATTAATTTCACTTATTTTTGAAAACCCGTGAAATGTGAAAAGATAGCTGTTAATGGGATGGCTCCATTAACTGTAAAACTTTGTAAATAGTTAAATGATGTCAGTTATATATTAATGTTATATGCTACAAACAGAAAATCAATTCCGATAATGGTACAATAATTTCATCCAAATCGTGGAATCAAAATGAAGTTTTGGTAAGTTATTTCTGTCAAAGATGAAACATTTGATTTTATTTTTAATCAATTTCACTGAAGTATAATTTAAATATGATAAAATCCACCCATTTTAATGGTATTGATGATGAATTTTGACAAATACAGACCAATTAGTTAACCACTACAGCCATAAGGAAGAGAAAGAACATTTCCATCATCCCAAACCATTTGCTGTTAACCACTTATGATAGTCAACTCCTTGGTCCCAGGAAAACACTGATCTGCTGTCACTACAAATTAGTTTTGTCTGTTCTAAAATTCAGTGTAAATGGAATTATACTGTACATACTCTTAAGTGTCTGAATTCTTTTACTCAGCATGGCTTTTAGAGATTATGTCATTGTACGGATCATTGGTTTGTTCTTTCTATTGCTGAATCTATTCAGTTTTGAAAATACATCATGATTTGTTTAGTCATTTTCCTGTTGACATTTGGGTATTGGTTTGGGGCTTCCATGATTATTTTTGTGTAGATTTTTGTGTGGACATATGTTTTCTTTTCTCTCAGTTAAATACATAGGAGTGGGATTTCTGGGTCATATGTTAAGTGTGTGTTTCATTTTACAAGCATCTGACAAAGTATTTTCCAAAATAATACATTTTTATACTCTCATAAGCAGTGAATGCTACCTCCAATTGCTCCACAGCTTTGCCAACACATAAAAAAATCCTTTTATCATTGCAGAAACTATATAGTTATAATTCAATGTGGTTTTAATTTGCATTATCCTGGTGACTAATCATGCTCAGCATCTTTTTATGTACTTATTGGCCATTCATGCATCAATTTTGTGAAGCGTACATTCAAGTATTTGGCCAAATTTCAATGGATTGCTTATGTATTCATTATCAAGTAGCAAGGGTTTTATTATAGCTAGGATGTAAGTCCTGTGTCATATAAATGTACTGCAGAATTTTTTTTACCAGCCTGGGCCTTGCATTTAGATTTTCTTTCAAAAAACAAAATTTTAAATTTGACGAAATACAAATTTAGCAATTATTTTGAAGAGTTCAAAAGTACAAACTTTCAGTTCCAACTATGCCCTCAAGATCATGAGGATTTTCTCCTGTTTATTCTAGAAGTTCTATAGTTTTAACTTCTACATTTAGATAAATGACCTACTTTGTGCTAATGTTCATGTATAGTGTAAGGAAGCATCTGGAGTTCATTTTTTTCCATTTGGATATCCAAGTTGTTGAAAAGGCCATACTTTTCCTGCATTAAATCACCTTGACACTCTGCCTTTATATGTGTGAACCTATATCTGGACTTTCTATCCTATGCAATTGGTTTATATGTCTATCTTTTCTGAAATACTACACTGCCTTGATAAAAATAGCTTTACAGTAAGTCTTAAAATCAGGTCATATATGCCCTCTAATTTTGTTCTCTTTTTAAATATTTCACCTAGTCTACACCTTAGCATTTTTATTTAAATATTAGTGGCACTTGTCCATTTCTACAAAAACAATATTGAATGTGATTTTAATGTGGTATATCACTCCATTATTAGATCTTCTTTAGTTTTTCTCAGCAATGTGTCAGAGTAGTTTTCATAGACATACATATGTTTTGTTAATTTTTTCCTAAGTATATCATACAATTTTATGCTGTTATCAATGGTATTTTTTAGATTTATTTTCCAATTGGTTGTTGCACACTTACCTTTTATCCTGAGACCTGCATAAATTTGGCATTAGTTCTAGAAATTGTTCTATAGATTCACTAGGACTTTTTACATATGTGACGTCAGCCTAAAATAAATACAATTTTACTATTTCCTTTCTAATCTGTCTTTTTCTTTAAATTTCTTTTCTCTCTTTACTGTAAGAGAGCAGGCATTGTCGCCTTGTTCCCGGCCCTGGGAGAAAGTGTTCAAGGTTTTGCCATTAAGTATGGTGTTAACTGTAGTTTTTTTCATAGATTATCTTAAACTTGATAAAATTAAAGATGTTTTATTCTACTCTAGTTTAGCTGAGTGTCTTCATAAAGATGAAGTGTTGGCTTTTGTCAAATGTTTTTCTGCACTATTGCAATGATATCTTTTTCTGTTAATGCTTATATTATTCTGATTGGTTTTCAAATGTTAAACTAAATTTATTTTCTTAAAATAAGCCCATGATATATTTGGCAGTGATATATATTTGGATTTGGTTCACTGATATTCTGTTAATGACTTTTGCATCTGTTTGATGAGGATCACTGGTCTATAACTTTGTGTTTCTTTTTAAACCTTGATTTCAGTACCAAGGTATCCTATCTCACCAAATGAGTTAGGAACTACTTCCTTCTTTATTTTTCAAAGAGTTAGCACATGACTCCTATTATTTCCTCCTTAAAATATACATAATTCACCAGAGAAGCAATATAGACTCAGAGTTTTCTTTTCTGGAGAGGTTTTGATTATTAATTTAAATTATTTAATAAAAAATGGAGCCGTTTACATTATCCATTTCTTCTTCAGTGACTTGTGTTAATTTGCGTCGTTCAAGAAATCAGTCTGTCTGAGCTGTGGAATTTACTGGACTAAAGATGTCTAAAATACTTTATTCTTGTCCTTTAAATATCTGTAGTACCTGTAATAATTTTCTTCTTTCTTTTTCTTAGCATTTTTACTAAATTAAGTGATCTATGGAGAAAAGATACACTTAGACTTTTATTATATGTCACACAAAATGCATAATTATGTCAAAACATGTACTTGTCAAATTTTAAAAATAATTTTATAACTATACTGTTTGAGCACCTGAACTTTAAAATTTTTTTGATAAAGCTGATACAGAACACAAAAATTAAAAATATTTTCACATCAATATGTTTTCTCTTTTCAATGCCTATCATAAATCAAACTTACTAAAATGTTTAACCCTTTAGAAAGAAACTTCTTTGCAAATAAGCCTAAATTCCCTACAGTGGCATTTTTTTTTTAATCTACTAACTTTTGGTTATGATTTGTTTAAAATCTGTCAGAAGTTTTTTATCAAAATATTCAACAGTGGTGGTTGTGAGAGGCTGGGGGAAGGGTGTGTGAAATGGGTGAAGGGGGTCAAAGGTACAAACTTCTAATTACAAAATAAGAAATCATAGAGATGTAATGTAGAGCATGATGACTACAGTTGATAACTATAGTTAACAAATATTGCATGTTTGTAAGTTAGGAGAGTAAATCTTAAAAGTTCTCATCAGAAAATAATTTGTGACTGTGCAACCTTGTAACTATGTATGGTAACAATGTTCACTTACTGTGGTGACCATTTTGCAATGTATACAAATTATGAATTATTATGTGGTAAACCTCAAACTAATATAATGCTGTATGTCAGCTATGTCTCACTTTAAAAAAGAAACCAAACTATATTAACAAATTACAACCTATTGAATAAAGCAGGCAACTAGTCAATAGTATATAAGCCAATAAATCAATTGATTAAAAAATTCAACAAATGTGTCACCAAAATTTCAGATTTTAAAGCTTGTAACTTTACTGAAATAAAATTTTCAAAAAGAATGACATTAGCATTTATCCCTCCAAAAGCAAGGAAGGAACTGATCAAGTTAAATAGGGAAAGCTACAGTGGTGTGTAAAAATAGACTCAACAAAGTATCACCAATTTTGAATTTATTAACCAAAAGTGAAAAAATAATAAAAATAATATTTCCACATTTAAAGTACAATTAGGGACAGATATGGCAAAAAACATCAAACATCAAAGTATGTTAACTTATACCAAGAAAAAATTCTGCTTATGTACTGTTTAATGTTCAGATAATCAATATAAAGTACAGGAATATGTTTTTAAATTTGTTAGAAATAATTCTATTTTTAAAATTGTTCTTGAATAGAGTATTTTATAGATCCATCCCTATTTTTTCTCACTTTCTCAGAATGTTACAAAGAAGGGAAAATGAAAATTTAAGATACCAAATTGAGTCAGTTGACTTCCTTTTATAAAAAATACCCTCCAGATATAATCCCAAACAAACTCATGCTCTCTTGACATGTTTATGAACACCATCGCATTAAAACGATAGTTTACCAGAAATCCCAACATCTGAAATTCGGTCCTATGGCTTCTTTATAGTCCATCTGAAGGGACAAAAAAATAAAAGAAAAAATCTAACAAGCCCTCACTGAATCTATTCTTGACCCAGTGAACTCTCCATCAAGTTACAGCTTCAGGTATTGAAAAATTAACCCCCAAAATTAATTTGCAATGAAGGAACAGATTAACCATTTAGAGATATTTGCCAAGAGATCCCCAACCACTGTGGCAATGTTTGCCTTATAAAAAAAATCAGTTAGCAGTGATATGGATTGGCAAAGACAGCATCTGTGGAATGCATCTAAGCTCTGCACTTTCTCCTTCGTCCTCATTCCCCAGTTCCCTTGTCCCTGCCCCTCTGCAAGAAGACTGTAAAGCCAGCAGTCTTCCAAGGGAATAATAGTACTGCACATAGGCAGAGTGTTGGTGCTTGAGGGAAAAACGAAGCGTGGGAGATAAAGTCAGTGATTCACTCAACACTGCTTTTTCTATAAATATGGAAGTCTCTAAAAGATAGCATAAAATAAGACTTGAAGAAAAAAGAAACAATATGATGGCAAGAGATGAGAGAAGAATGCTATGACTATTGCTAATTTACTTTCTGTCTCCATAGATTTGCCTATTCTAGATATTTCATATAAGTGGAATATAGGAATATGTGGTTGTTTATGACCAGCACTTTTCACTTAGCATGATGCTTTCAAATTACATCCATGTCATAGCACGTTTCAGTACTTCATTCATTTTCATCATCAAATACTATTCCATTGTATAGATACATATTTTACTTATCCATTCGCTAGATAGATATTTGGGTTGTTTCCACTTTATTAAATATGATGCTGCTATGAATGAACATGTACAAGTTTATATATGGACACGCGTTTCATTTGTTTGGTATCTAGGAGTGGAATTGCTGGACAATATGTTAACTTTACATTTAACATTTTAAGGAACTGTTACACAATTTTCCAAAGTGGCTGCACCATTTGACAATACCACCAGCAGTAAATAAGGTCTTCAGTCTCCCCACATCCTAGACAACACTTGTTATTATCTTTCTTTTTTATTTTAGCCATTCTACTAGGCGTGAAGTGGTATCCCATTGTGGTTCTGCTTTGCATTTCCTAAATGACAAATGATACTGAGTGTATTTTCATATGCTTATTGACCATTTGTATATCTTTGAAGAAATGTTTTTTCAAATCCTTCTGCCATTATTTAATTCGGTTATTTGTCTTTTTATTTTTGAGTTCTGTAAACACTGATACAGTATCTTATCAGAATATGATTTCCTAACATTTTTATCTCTATGTATTGTCTTTTCATTTTCTTGATGTCCTTTGAAACACAGAAGATTTTAATGATGATGATATCATTTATATATTTTTTCTTTCGTTGCTTGAGGTTTTGTGTCAGATCTAATAAACCATTACCTATTCCAAGGTCACAAAGATTTACATTTACATTTTCTTCTAAGTTTTATACTTTTAGCTTTTATATTTAGTTCTTTGAACTATTTTTTGGTTAATTTTTTGTATATGATGTGAGGTAGGAGTCCATTTCTTTTTTCAGGTGGATGCCCAGTTATCCCAGCACCATTTCTTGAAAAGACCTTTCTTTCTCCATCAAGTTGTCTTGGTACCCTTGTTTAAAATGCTTATGCCAGCAAGAGTAATATTCTCTTGACTATTGTAGCTTTGTAGTCAGTTTTGAAATTGGAAAGCATGAGTTTTCCAAATTTTTCTTCCTTTTCAAGTTTATTTTAGCTATTCTTGGTCCTTAAATTTTCCTATGATTTTAAGGATCAGCTTGTCAATTTCTGCAAAGAAAGCTGAGATTTTGATAGGATCAATTTGGGGACAATTGCCATCTTAACAATATTAAGTCTTTTGATCCATGGACAGGGGAGTCATTCCATTTATTTAGATCTTCTTTAATTTCTTTGAACAATGTTTTGTAGTTTTCAGAGTATAAGTGTGGCACTTCTTCTATTAAATTATTTCCTATGTAGTTTATTCTTCTTGAAGCTATTGTAAATGGATTTGTTTTCTTAATTTCATTTTTGGTTTGTTCATTCCCATAGAAAGGTAACTGATTTTTGAATATTGATCTTGTACTCTTTAACCTTGGTAAACTTGTTCATTAGTTCTAATAGTTTCTTAGTATGCAGTACAGTTTTTAAACAAACTTGTGCAATAATTTCTTACTACCACGAAGCACTACTAAAAAGAAGAAATATATAATTTAAGTAGATGGCATCACATGTATTTGTTCATTCAGATTACTTTCTAGATCTTTTAAATAAATAGTATCTCCATGAATTTTTGAAAACATAATAAGAAAGTCATAATCAAACCATTACACATAAGGGGTTTTGGCATAGTTTTAAAATTATTGACTTTTGATACAGATGTTAGCTGTCACTGCATGCCTTTAATTAAGAGTGTCTTTCAGAAAAACTCTCTGCTTCAAGTTCCAACAGAGAATTAGAGGTCATTTTTTTTCTCACTGGCATCCATTGGAGAAAATTTGATAGTGGTTCAGAGAAGTCAGCAGGCTGACCTTTGATACAAAGTAAATTAATCACTTAAGGAAAATGGAGTGTGAACTGAGGTTTTATAAATTGAACTGATCTATACTTCAGCACCAAAACAACTCATTATTTAGAAAAATTCTATCCTGAATCCATGTATAGATGGAAAATTGTGAAAATTGATAATTACCCTCAATTTTTCTTGTTGCAAATTAAGATTTTTCATAAATGGAATTTTACTTAGTGCAAGGCAAAACCTTAATTTATGTTGTCCACTGACATTTTGGTCACTAAGAATTCTAGAACTTCATATAAATTAAACTAATAGAACATTTATAATATTACTTGTTTGAGATTTGAATTTCCACAAAGACATGGATTTTTGATCCTTATATTCTTTTAAACAAAATATACTTGTCAAAATGATAAGATTATCAAAAATAAAATCAATAAACAGATGATATAGGGAGGGAGACCCAACTCTTATTGACATTTTTCTAAAAATATTAGTTAGCTGAAAATAGAATAGACTACCTGGTAAAGCACTGGGCTCCCTATCACTGGAAATGCCCAAGCAATGGACCAAAAATAACTGATCACACCTATTATGAAGGAGACTTCAGCATTTTATGAAGAATTTGAATACACAACCTTTAAGAAAATACATACCAAGACTGAATAAATTTTAGTGAGATTCAGCTCTCTGTCATCTAAAGTGTTTCGCTCAATTTAATGTCATCTATGAAGTAAAACTACAAGTCTATATTATATACTTACACATTTATATAAATATATAGGTACATTCTAATGGGTCTTTTGCTTCCACTCGCTAGGTAGAATTAATTTATCTGTTTGCAGGGAGGGCACATACATATATATAATAACTTACGTGTGTATACACAGACACTTTTCTCATACACCTATCCATGGAACAAGATTCATGTTACTGCTGAAAGCAAGACAATAATGTGAGCCAAAGAACTTACTATAATTTAAAGTCATTGTCTTGTTTTCAAGAGTAAGAAGAAAAACTGTTTTCTTCATAAGGATAGAAACTTCTGACAATCAGGTTTTAAAATAGAAATACTAGTAAATCTTAGAGCTCTGTATTAAAAAGGATTATAAACAATGAAAGAAATTCACTCACATGAAAACTCCATAGTGCCTGATCTCAAACAGGCAAAATAGAAACCAATTTTTAAAAACAGAGATGCTAGGTGTAGAGAAGCTGGTTAAAGAACCATCACTGCACTCAGCGCTGTGAAAGAGATAAGCATACTGTCTAACCTTACATCTTCTGAACTTTGCTGACTGCACTATAAAAGATGCATCTGTTCCTCTCTTAGAACACTTAGAAGTCTTTAAAAGGGTACTCAGGAATCTGCCGGGATCCTGAGGCAGAACTGTTAAGCAAAGACCTCAACTCATGCGGCTGTTTGCCTGATGCCGTGTAAGCCATATGTGCTGCCGATGTGCATCAATACCATCTCCGAAGCAGGGAAATTGAGGCTTCATTTGGTGCTAACTGCAGCAACATTTCAAAGCCAGATATCATTGAAGACAAATGGACACTTTAGCCTGAAATACTGAGCTTTCACAAAAGCATTTCTTCCCTAAGCTGAGGCTTGCTTGTCTATTTACCTTCAAGAAAAAGAAAGAAGTCTACTCTCTGTAATAGTCTTTAAAATGAAAGGAATATGTGCAATAAAGTGAGGAGTCTACGAGGGGTTTTGTGGAAGCAGAGGATTGTTCAGTTCTTAAAAATGTATTCTCTAGAGTTGTATCATCCAGCACGGCAGTCTCTAGCCACATATGTCTATTCAATTTTAAATTTAATTTAAGATAAAATTAAAATTAAATACTTAGTTCCTCAGTCACACCAGCCATATTTGAATGCTCAATAGCCATACGGGGCAAGTTGTGACCATATCAGATAGTGCAAATACAGAACATTTCCAGAACAGCAGAAATCCCAGTGGATAATGCCCTTTTAGAGAAAAGCAATCAATGTGTCACCCAGACTTTAGCTATGAAAGTAATTCAAGGCGAAAAGTTGAAAACATGATCAAATACATTTTTATAAAGCCCTGCTATTTAAAGAAGGGAGACATAGTTGACCCCTACTCTCTAAATTTCCTCTTAACATGTATTCAATATACTTGATCCTCCATAAAATCATGGAACAGACCATAGGGAACACAAACAGCATTGCAGAGATAGCAATCGGCCAGAGAGGCTCCCAGCAAAAGTGAACACCCTGAGTAGTTAGGAGCACACTAAAGAATTTGGGTTAGGAATTAGCACTTTCTAGAACTTGAGGAGGCTGAAATCTTGAACGTTTTTTTCCCTTCAATATGAAATAATTTATATGCACATCTAAACTAAACTGAATCTCTGGATCTTTTGAAGGTACATTCTACTATTTTCAGATATCTGTAACAATTCTATTTGTATGCATGCAGCAGTTGATTCAATGAGCTAAACTCAGAAAAAAAATGGGACAAATTTAATTTTTCCCATGACTGACCCCTCAACTTAATCTTCTCCACCATAAGCTGATAACTTTGCTAAAAACTAAGCTTTTTTAGTAACTTTTAGGCAACAAAAAGTCCTGGCTAATATAATAACATAACTTGGAGTCTGTCATCTGATTCAAACTTCTCCCTTCCTCCAACTAAAGCCCACCTAAGGGGCAGAACTGAGTTAGAATCTTCATCTTTATTTTCCCACCTTGTTCTGTTTCTTCATTCTACTTCACTAGACTGAATTGGCCCCTCTAACACTGGAGCCAGGGAAGGAAGAGAAACAGGGGCCAGTTTACGTTCTTATTTGACAGAGGGGAACAATTTAGATCTCAAAGGTTGGCTTACATTTTTGTGGAGTGGTTTGTAGGTTTTTGAGAGATATCTACACTGTCCCTGACCTTCCATTAGCCCTGCCAAAACTCCCAACCTCCAGCCAGCTACTGTCACTGTTTCCACTTTGTATGAAAACACACTGGTCTCGTGTTAAAAGCAAAGGATTTGCATCAGACTAACAAGAATAAATATCGCTTCTCATGTATTTCCTACCTTTTGAGACTGTGCAATCATTTTATCTGTTTACACTTTAGTCTTTTCTCATATTAAATGAGAATTATTTAAGGGTTGCAAATTGTAGGGTTATTGATAAATAAAACAAAGCCTGTGTATAATAAGGGTGCTTTTCTTTTCATCTATTCTCTCCCTTTTCATGGAGGGTGCTTTAGTGTTATATCTAAAAGTCATCACTCTACACACACACACACACAAAAAAAAAACTTGCTGGGATTGTGATTGGGATAGCATTGAATGTATATATCAAGCCAGGAAGACCTGACATCTTGACAATATTAAGTCTTCTTTTCCATGAACATGGAATCTCTCTCCACTTATTTAGTTTTTCTTTGATAGTTTTCATTAGAGTTTTATAGTTTTCTTCATATAGATCTGACATACTTTGTTAGATTTATATCTAAGTACTTCATTTTCTTAGGTGTAGAGGAATGTTCATAGTAGCTTTATTTATAATAGCCAGAAACTTTAAACAAACTAAATGGCAAGTGAATAAGCAAATTTAGTATATCCTTACATGAATTACTCCTAAGCAGTTTAAGAAATGGAATATTGACCTGGGAAAAATCATGAATGAATCTCAAAAAAATTATGCTGGGTGAAAGAAGTCAGACAAAAAAGAGTGTATGTTATATGATTCCATTTATACAAAATTCCAGAAAATTCAAACTTACATACAAAGACAGAGAACCAACCAATGGTACTTAAGGCACTGTGGGTAAGAGGAGGAAATTCAGGGAAAGTGGGAAGGAGGGATAACCAAGGGGCACAAAAAACTTTTGAATGAGAACAATGTTCATTATATTGATTATGTGGTGATAGTTTAATGGGTATATATGTCATAATTTACCAAAATTAATGTTAAATATGTGCAGTTTACTGTTTGTCAATTATACCACAATAAGGCTCTCAGAAATAAAAATATTCATACTTCATACTGATGTGATAATAGGGTATTCTAAACTATACCAAAATATGTGGTTTTCAAAATTTAAAATGTTCACAGTATCTTTAAAAAATAATCAAAAGTGTTTAATATAAAATCTCAACATTAAGAGACTTTTATCAAAAATGAATTCACTTCCTGGCCCTTGAGTCAAATATAACTCTTTACACTTATGATGTTTTAATTATTTTCCTAAAATTTTAACATTTTAGTGGGAAAAAAATATTCTTAAACCCAAACATGATGCCAAATAGTATTGTTT
Source organism: Smutsia gigantea (assembly GCA_032199065.1). NCBI lineage: Eukaryota > Metazoa > Chordata > Mammalia > Pholidota > Manidae > Smutsia > Smutsia gigantea. The sequence goes on along the minus strand of JAVSCE010018671.1, from coordinate 104,420 downwards.
TAGGAGTGTAAGGGCTTCTTCCTTATAGATATTTTCAAGGTGAGCTTTTTTTTCTTCTGAGTAACCCATATTTTGTACATCCAAAATTCATTTGAAATTATCATTCTACAATTCACTGCTTTATGAAAATCTAACCAAACATTCTCAGTAAATCAAAGCAAGTATGTAAATAAATACTTTGATCTCTGTTCTCATTTTGCAAAATCGTAAGTCCAGGAAGGCATTATATCAGAAAATTGTCATGAGAAAGTTTCTTTTTTAATACAGAACAAAATCTTTTATTTTTATGATCCCTATTCATGAGTCCTTCCATTTACAATAGTTCTTTTTCCAAAGGTATACTTTCTTTAATAAACTCATAATCTCTATACACATGTAACACATTTCCATTCTTCATTATTTCCCATAGACATGATTAATGTGTTTCTCAGCTATCAGGGATTTGCAGTACAAATGCAGAACACTCCACCTTACACTTTAAACCACCAGGTACAAGCTGACTCTTTGTAATACGATTTTTTTAATTATTTCCCTAGAGATGATCTATCATTACTCAACATTTGCTATTATTTTGTTTTACATTAAAGTGAGAAATGCAAACAATTGAGTACTTCGTAATAGCCCTTGTCTATTCTGTTTTATAGAACTAACTCATTTTCATATTTAAAAGCAGAATATCAATTTTTCTCCCTATTCTAACTAAAGGCTTTAGAAGATGATTATCTCCAAAATCTCTAGGCTTTTTTAAGATTAACATTTGTTGGTCCTACTGTGAAAATAGGAAAAGTGAAACATGGAGAAATAAAATTTCCTGAATGGCTAAGTCAGGATGAATACTTAGAACAAGTATTGTAGAATCCAGCCTACCAAAGTATGTTATTTAACAAACTAACTGGTTTAAAAAAAATTTCAGTGTAAATGTCTTTGGTGAGGGATGAATTCTGCAAACTAGCCTATCTTTACCACTCTTTATAGTTAGCCATTTCTACTACCTAGCTGGCCCACAAAGGCCCTTCAGTTTTTCCTCCACCTAATTTATAAGCTGTAGAAGTTTTAGATCAAAAGGATGTTAGAGCTTAAAGCATCTTAGAACTATATTTCTCAACCTTCCCACTAACTAGTAAGACAGAGATAAATGATTTACTCAACACTAAACATTAAATTTATGGCAGAATAGCAGGAAAATAAGACTTTACCTCTCCTGATATTGCTTTTCCATTGCAACACTCTGTCTTTCTAGCTTTTAGTTCTAAGTCTAAAATTTCCCCCAATATGTAAGCTTCAAGAGAATAGGGCCTTTTAGGAGAAATGACGTATCTGTGAAGCCTAAAGCAGTAAGAAAAACTTAATGAGCAGTCATTAATTTTTGTTAATTAGATGAGTGATGCTCAGACAGAAGTGGCGTGGGAGTTAAGAGGATTAATATTAATTAATTTAGGCTCTTTGCCAAGTATTTTATATATGTGATCACATTTAATCCTTCCAAAAGTGATGCAGGAGAGGCATTATTGCCCCTCCCCCTCTTTGTAGATGAGAAAATTAAAGCTAGCAGGTGACAGGACACAGTTTGCCTGATTCTGAAAGCTCTGCTCTTCACTGCAATGGTGCACAGCTGCAACACAAAACACTTGGTAGAGCCAATAGTAAAACTCATGGCATTAACATATGATTTCTAGACAAGCTAAATTATAATAAGAATAGTTATCATATCATGGGCATTATGCTAAGCTTTTTATAGCTTAATATTATGAGTTAACTATTATTTTTATTCCCATTTTCCAGATAAGAAAATGAAGCATAAAGAATTTTCAAACTTGCTTAAATTCACATTAGGGAATGGCAGGGTCAGATATAAATCCAAGGAAGCTTGCTCCAGAGTCCTTGCACATAACTTCTATACTAAACTGCCACATAGACTAAGAGAGTGTTTCTCAAAGTGTGGCTCCCTAGCAAACAGCTGCAATGTCACCTGGACAATTATGAGAAATGCAAATCTGGGGGCCCCACTTCAGACCTACTGAATTATTGAATAATTATTGAATTATTTTAACAGCCTTCCATGTGATTCTGATAGATGCTAAAGTTTGAGAACTACTGAACTAAGAAATGATACAATCACTTTTAAGATGATCTTAGACTCTATTTTTCATAATACACTTCCAATTTTTTTTCTGAGCATGTATACACTTTTTAAAAACTATGTCAAACTCTAGTGCTTTGTAATTTATTTTTTCTCTAATAAATATGTCATGAGCATTTTAATATATTGATAATTTCCTCAAGACTATAATTTTCAATGGCAATTTAGTATTTGCTAGGGACTGAATGTTTGTATCACCATCAAAATCTCTATGTTGAAAAGCTAATCCTCAGTGAGATGATATTTGAAGGTGGGCTGTTGGGAGGTAATTAAGTTTAGATGCAGTCATGAGGGTGGAGATAACATAGGATTAGTGCCCTTGGAAGAGGGAGAGACCAGAGCCTTCTCTCCTTCTCTCCTCAACATGATGATAAAGGAAGGCAGAAATTTACACACCAGGACGAAGGTCCTCACAAAACACTGAATCTGCCAGAACTTTGATCTTTAACATCCCAGCCTCCAAAACTGTGATAAATAAATGTTCATTGTTTAAACTACCCTGTGTATGGCATTTTGTTATAGCACCCCAGCTGACTAAAACAGTACTCTATCACATGCACATACCAGAATTTGCTAACAAAGTCCATGTTATATCAAGAACCAGGAAGGTGTGAGATTTTTACCTTACTCATAAACAAATGGGTTAGCCTATTACTGTTTCATAAATGTTGGCAGAAGACACAAGATTCCTGGGTCAGAGAAGAAGACTTTATCACTCACAGCAGAGCAGGCAGTGGGAACATCAGTATATTTGCAATGATTCCTCCCATCCTCAAGTTTCACAAAGGTGCATGATGGTTCCAGCTGACAGCAGCACACACAGAGAGTTGTTGAAGAAGAGGAACCCAAGGCCAAAGGCCCAGGGCTTTTGACAAACAACAACTTGGGATAGTAGCAGATGAGCACTCAAATGGGAGATGCTGGACTTCCTACTAATAAGGACATGTTATTGCTTGGATGGTTAATAGGCAAAGTAAAAAGGATGTGACATATTGCAACTTCTAGTTGATGAAGTGAGTCATTTTGTATACATAACCTAATCTATAATGTGTATTCATATATATTCAAATGTATAGTCAAATACATTAGTGGATTGTGGATTTATAACTGCTTCTTTTTGGAAGGTGGACATGTTCAGAGCATGACCACAGCCTGTTGAGTTGATGGAACAAATGGTAACTGTGCTCTGCTATAATATAATACAGGAAGCATTGTCACCTAGAAAGGACATAGCCTAGGGCAGGGTCACTATGATACTTATTTTCTTACTTTAATATGGTATTTTGAATCAGAGACTAGTCAGTGGCTTATAACTTAATATAACTTTATAATCTAGTCTTTTTATTCATAATTTATCTAGTACAGGTTTTTCAAAAACTTTAAAGCACCTTGCTGTTACTTTTTGTTTGAAAAAAGACCAACAGTTTAGAATGAACTTTGCAATTTTATTCATGAGTCTATCTATCTTTATATCAATAGTAACTGCTCAATTACAATTAATCACTTTAGAGAACATGTATTGCTTCTTATAAATCAGCTGCTGCTCCTGATTATACAAAACGCATTTCAATGAATTCCCATCTATACCGCTGTCATATTTCCATTTTTTTTAATTTCCCTCTAAAATCCCTAGGGTTTAAAAGTATCTTAGGAATCCTCCAGCCCAATTTTAATGATAAGAAAACTGTCACTCAGGCAAGTTAAGGAAACTGTTCAAGATTTTAATCTTTTATTAGTGGCAAACCTAGGACAAAAAGCCGATTTCCAGACTATTCCACCAAGAACTCTTCCCCCTGTTTATAAAACCTCTGCCTAAACCCCTACTTAGAATCAGAAAAAAGCATATCCTACTCACAATGATGCATTCATTTTACTTTTTACTAGTTGAGCATAGGAGATATATACATATTGTATATATGTACTATCTAAGGCAAATGATATAGACATAGATTTATAGGCTCAATAAATTTGCCTTAGACGTTTAACTCTTCGCTTCTCCTCCCTTAGCTGCTGCACAGACAGCAGCCTCAATACTAATGGGGAAGGAGGATCCCAGCATCGTGCCCTTAAGGGATCATTCTGGTTAAAGAAGGCTCTCTTTGAAAGAATGAATAATAATTTATTATTTCATCCAACATTTTTAAGGTCATAGTATTTTACAGATGCTCATTCTGTGCCCTGGTGGTACTAATGTGATTATAACATCTACACTGTTTTCAACAAGCCCATTATCTTGCAAATCCTCATGTATGTTTTGTTTATAGGATTTTTTTTCCCAAGTAACAACTATGAAAGAAGTACAACCAGTGATGTTATTTAGCATGAATGGCCCTGATTCACTACCCTTCCCTGTATATTCACATCCCTTTCCAGATGACTGTCCTGTCTTCCCTATGGCTATGTGGGCTGATCGACACAATGGTGACAGGTATGGTGGGACCAAAGGCTTTAAAAGCACCTGCATGTTTGGGTTTGCTCTCTTGTGCCTCTGTCATTCAATGAAAATGACATGTCCGGGCCAGCTTATTGTCCCAGGAGGAGGATCAAAGATACATGGAACTGAGCCAACCCATCCTGGCGAGGTCAAGCCTAGAGCAAATTTTCAGGCAATCTGCACACCCATGAGAACAAAAGTAATGATTGTTTAAAGCCACTAGGTTGGTTGGTTTTTGTATTTTTTATTTTATTGTGGTAAAAACACTCAATGTGAGATCTAACTTCTTAACAAATTAAGTGTACAGCATAGTATTGTTGACTGGATGAGTACAATGTTGTACAGTAGATTTCTTTAGCTTATTCATTTTGTTCAGTTGAAACTCTATGTCCCTTGATGGGTGACTCCATTTGACCCTCCTCCTAGCCCCTGGCAACCACCATTCCATTGTTTGATTCTATGAATTTGACTCTTAGGTTCCTCACAAAAGTGGAAGCATGTCAAAATTTTGTCTTTCTGTGAGTGGTTTATTTTCCTTAGCATAATGTCCTCAAGGTTCATCTGTATTACTGCATATGAGGCAGTTGGTTCCACAGAAGCTTGTGGCAATAGGTTACTGATACTCTGAGTATACAGGGTATAAGAACCACATTTGACACATGTTGGAAAAATGCCTAGAAACTATATAAAACAGAGTGTTTGTTGTTCTTTCTCTATTATGGAGTCACTTTTGAACAATTTCTATTCCAATAAGGGGTCAAAGGCATAATATTTAGAATAGCGATTATGAGCATGCTATTACAAGTGAGATTGCCTGGCTTTGCCCCTTGCCAGCTGATAACTTTGGGTAAATTGCTTATTATCTCTGTCCTCAGTTTTTCTTGTCTATAAATGGAGACAATAATAGCACCCAACTGGCACAATATCTGGCATGTATTAGGTCCTCAAATAAGATTAGCTGCTAATAATAGTGTATTGTCTCACTGTATATTCTTAGGGTTTTGATTACTGTTTTTTTAATATATTATAAAACCAATTTTCCCTTTTTAGCTTAATTTTTAGTTTACATAGTTTTTCTTGGCTTATATTCCTAAGACACTTCAGCCTTTAGATGTTTGCTTATATATAGTAAGGTTTTATTAGAAATCTTCCAAATGACTTACATTAATACTTAAAATAACTCTTCTTGAAGGGACATTACGATTAGCAGATGTAATGTTCGGGGGGCACGGGGAGGGCTGTACAACCCAGAGAGGACAAGTAGTGACTCTATGGCATCTCACTAAGCTGATGGACAGTGACTGCAATGGGGTTGGCGGGGGGGGAACCTGATGAAGGGGGTAGTGTAATCACCATAATATTACTCATTTAATTGTAGATTAATGATATCAAAATAAACTAAAAAAAAATAACTCTTCTTATGCTTTAAGGCTTCTATTTTTAGGGACTCTTTCTTAGCAACTGCACTAAACTCATACCTAGTTTAGGTGAATACTTCATGGTTTTTCAGACTTAACTGATTCTATATTGGTTACTTTATTCTCTAGTTATATCCCATGTCTATACTTTTATTATTTGCTTTTTCATTTTGCTAGAGAACATCCCATTTGCTCTAGGCTTGACCTCGCCAGGATGGGTTGGCAAAAAAAAATTTTATTTTTCAAAGATGGCCAACTTCCCATGTTTAAAATTGTCTTTATTTGCCATCACACTTAGATAATAACTTGCCTAATGGAATATCCAGGGTTTAAATTCTCAGGATTTTATAGATAGTATTCCATATTTTCTAGCATTAAGTATTGCAAAAAACTAACATCATTTTGATTTTCCTTCCTTAGCAGGTAATCTCTTTTTTCTCTGTAAAAAGTTAAAAGGTTTTGCCTTTCTCTTAGCATTTCATAGATTTCACCCTTATAGTCCTAGGTTCCTTTTTGGCACTTCAGTTGTTCTGTATATTACGTCTTTTTTGTTTGTTTTTAACTAGTTTATAGACAGCTAACTTTTACTGAGAGTTCTGGGAAAGTAGATTTGCTAGATCAGAGGACAAGTGCATTTTAAATTTTAATAGATGTTTCCAAATTAGACCACAGAGTTGTATTATTTCTACCTGCTACTCTCATTAATACTGAAATCCTCAAAACACACCATTATTATCCATATTTTACACATGCGGAAACTGAGGCACAGACAGATTAAGAGCTAATAAATAGTAGCATCAAGACTCAAACAAGGCCTACATTTTTAAGACTGTCACTCTGCCTCTCCATCGCACTTCCTTATGCAACCCTCACTACTACTCATCTCCGCAACATTTTCATCTTCTCCCAAAAGAAACTCTGTATCCATTAAACATGAACTCCCCACTAACCCATTCCCCCAGTGCCTGGTAACCACCATTGCATTTTCTGTCTCTATGAATTTTGTTATTATAGTTACTTCATATCTGAGGAATCATACAGTATGGGCCCTTTTGTGTCTTGTCTAACTTATTTCACTTAGCATGATATCCTCAAATTTAATCCATATTGTAAAATATATCAGAATTTCCTTCCTTTTCAAGGCTGAATAATATTCCATTGTATGTATATGCACATTTTGTTTACCCATCCATTGATGGACACTTGGGTTGTGTGTACCTTTTCGTTATTGTGAGTAATGCTGCTGTGAACAAGGATGTATAATTAATTATCTGTTCGAGTCCTTGCTTTCACTGCTTTTGGGTGTATACCCAGAAGTAGAATCATGGGATCATATGGTAATTATGTGTTTAATTTTTTGAAGAACTACCATACCATTTTCCACAGTAGGACCCATTTTATATTCCCATCATCAACACACAAGTTTCCAATTTCTTCACATCCTTGTTAACACTTTTTTTTCTGTTTTGATTTCTTAATCAAAAGACTAATATCTTGGTGGGGGCCCAAGATGGCACCATAGAAAGAGCCTGAACTCATTTTCTCCCATGTACACAGAATTGACACCTACATATAGAGCAACTCTTCCTGAAAAAGAACTGAGGACTGAGTGAACAACTTCTGTACAACAAAGGATAGAGAGACCACATGAAAAGCAGACAGAGACATGTTAAGGATGGGAACCCAGGCCCAGTGTGGCAAACTGAAGTAGGGAGGGTTGTCACTGAGGGACCTGTACAGACATTCAATGGCCATGGGGCACAGGGAAGAAAAAAAACCAGTTTAAAAGGCACTAGACTATAAGTGAAGGAAGCTAATTTACTAAACTAGAGCACCTTCCAAACAGCAAGGGAGCTGCTAGAACTCTCTCCAGGTCTGGAGATGCTGGTGAGCACCACTGTTTATATTCCTCCTGCCCCAACATTGATAGCATGGATAGGAGGAGGCTCTGGATATCCACTCAGCAAGCCCCAGACCCATAGCCTGCATTCAGATGTGCATATGCCCAAGATCCAGCAGTCTCACCAAGGTAGCACCAGCATGGCACACAATGGGACACCTCAGTCCATGCCCACTTGGCCGCCAGCTCTCCTGCGGGTGTCCTTAATTTGGAACACAGTGGGATACCCTAGGCCCATGCCCACTCATCCTCAGGCCCTTCTGCCTGGTGTCCCCTGATGCAGAGCACCCCAAGACCCCCTGGCCTGACTTCAGCCTCCAGCCAGCCAGCCAAAGCTGCTAGGCTCACAGGCTATTTGGGGCATTCCTGCACAAGGCCACCCCTTCAAGACTGGCAGAGGTAGCTGTTTCACCTAATTCATGGAAACAAACACAGAAAATCAAACAAAATGAGGAGTCAGAGAGAACAAGATGAAACTTCAGAAAATGAACTAAGTGAAATAGTGTTAAGCAATCTACCTGATAAAGAGTTCAAAAAAATGATTATAAAAATACTCACTGGACTTGAGAGAAGAATGGAAGAACTCAAGGGTGACTTCAATAAAGAGAAAATACAAAAAACAACCAATCAGAGATGAACAATACAATAAATACAACGAAAAATATACTAGAGGGAATTAACAGCAGATTAGAGGATGCAGAAGAACAGATCAGTGATCTGGAAGACAAGGTAATGGAAAGCACTCAAGTTGAACAGGAAAAAGAAGAAAAAAATTTTAAATGTAGGTTAAGGGAGCTCTGGGACAACATCAAACATACTAATATTCATACTATAGGAATCTTAGAAGAAGAAGAAAGAGAAAAAGAGGTGGAAAGCTTATTTGAAGAATTAATAGATGAAAAATTGCCTAACCTGGGGAAGGAAATAGACACCCAAGTCCAGGAAGCACAGAGAGCTACAAACAAGATGAACCCAAGAAGGTCCACACCAAGACACATAACAATTAAGATGTCAAAGATTAAAGATAAGGAGCAAAACATAAGAGCTGCTAGAGAAAAGCAATAATGTATACTAGTTACATACAAGGGAAACCCCAAAATGCTATCCATTGATTTTTTAGGAGAAACCGTACAGGTCAGAAGTAAGTGGCATGATATATTCAAAGTGCTGAAAGGAAAAAAATTTTTTAAATGCTCTACCCAGCAAGGTTATAACTTAGAACTGAAGGAGAATTAAGAGTTTCCCATATAAACAAAAGTTAGAGGAGTTCACCACCACTGAACTAGCCTTACAAGAAATGTTCAAGAAACTTTAAGAGGAAGAGTAAAGGCCATAACTAGAAGTAAGAAAATTATTAAAGGAAAAAATTTCACTGGTAAGAGGCAAACATATACTAAATTACTAGATCAATAACTTAAAAACTAATATGAAGGTTAAAAGACAAGTGTAGCAAAATCAATTATATCTAAAATACAAGTTTGGGTGTGGGTAAAAAAATAGATAAGCTAAGGGAATCACAAAATATAAAGGTATAAAACATGACATCACATAAAACATGGAAGAGGGGGAGTAAAAACAGTGCTGTTTGAATGTGTTTGAACTTAAGCAACCCCTCAGTTTAATATAGACTGCTATATACTTAGAATATCATATATGAACCTCATGGTAACCACAAACCAAAAACCTGTAATAGATACACACACACAAAAACAGGAAGGAATCCAAGCATAATCACTCACCAGGGAAGAGAGCAAGAGCAGATGAAAGGATCAGAGAACAACAATAAAAACAATCGGGAAAAATTACCAAAATGGCAGTAAGTAATGGTCTAAATGCTCCAATCAAAAGACATACAGTGACTGATAGGATAAAAAACAGGACCCATCTATTTGCTGCCTACATTCACTTCAGACCTAAAGACACACACAGACTGAAAGTAAAGGGATAGAAAAAGATATTCCCTGCAAATGGAAGTGAAAAAAAAAAGCTGGTGTGGCAATACTTCTTTCAGACAAAACTAACTTTCAAACAAAGATTATGAGAGATAAAGAAGGACATTACATAATGATAAAGGGCTTGATCCTGCAGGAAGATATAACAATTGTAAATAGCTACTCACCCAGCATAGGAGCACCTAAATATGTTAAGCAGATATTAACAGACATAAAGGGAGAAATAGGAATACAGTAGTAGTAGTGGGATGTAACATCCCTCTTACATCAATAGATAGATCATCCAGACAGAAAATCAATAAGTAAACAGTGGCTTTGAAAGATACATTAGCCCAGATGGACTTAACACATATATAGAGAATATTCCACCCCAACAGCAGAATACAAATTCTTTTCAAGTGCACATGGAACATTCTCCAGGGTGGACCACATGTTTGGCCACAAAACAGTCTCAATAAATTTAAAAAGACAGAAATCATATCAAGCATCTTTTCCAACCGCAACAGTATGAAACTGGAAATCAATCACAAGAATAAAACTGAAAAAAACACAATCATGCAGAGGCTAAACAACATGCTACTACACAACCAGTGGGTCAATGAAGAAATCCAACAAGAAATCATAATATACCTGGAGACTAATGAAAATGGAACAGTTCAAAATATTTTGGACACAGCAAAAGCAATTCCAAGAGGGAAGTTAAAGCAATATAGGCCTACCCCAAGAAACAAGAAAAATCTCAAATAAACAATCTAACCTTACATGTAAATGAACTAGAAAAAGAAGAACAAACAAAGCCCAAAGTAAGCAGAAGGGAGGAAAAATTAAAGACCAGAGTGGAATAAATGAAACAGACACTAGAAAAACAATAGAAACATCAATGAAGCTAAGCTGGTTCTTGGAAAAGATAAAATTGATAAATCTTTACCTAGATGCATCAAGAAAAAAAAGTGAAAGGACTCAAATAAATAGATCTTAGGTTTTCTCCAAAGTTCCATTAAAAGAAAAAAACACCCTTCTTCTACCACTACTATTCTCTTTCATTTGTGATAACTGCATTTATCAGTTCTATTTGGTTACTCCAATATAATCCTATCTGTTTATATCTTCCAGAAGTATGTTGCTTCTGCTAGTATCACCCATCATCTTTTCTCGTGCTGTTACACTGTTTTTCTTATTTTTATATATATTCACTCATTCCAATGAAACCTGAGGAAGAGAAAAGTAAATGTATGTCATCTAGAAGGCACTTAGCAATTCTGATGACTTTTCTCTTTGTTATTTTTCTTTCTGTTCTTTTCTTATTTATTTTTATTTCATTGATCTTTATATTGTTTATTATGTTTTGTTCAAATGACTTTTAAGAAATAGGAGAGTGACAGGAGCAGTGGCATAAGAGCTCTGATTCTTTTATTCTCATCATACTTGGGCCAGTGTTCAACAGTGACTGGCATATAGGAAATAATAGGTATTTTTGAACAAATGAATGAATGAAGTAAACAACCATTCTCCCCAGACTTCAGCTTTCACCAATGCAAAATTAGGAGGTCTTTGCAAGAAATAGCAAGTTATGATTCTTCCTGAGCTGGACAGAAAACATTTACTCTCTCTTAACAGGAGGCACCAAGAAGAGAAAAGCCCCTGGTCTGTGAGCAGGGATGCAGCACTATGCGACCATGGAAGTGCGACCTGCGACAGAAAACTGCGATCAAAAACCTAAAAGCAGACCTTCGACATCAGAGGCTCAGGGAAGTTCAAAGAAATCTTCATTAGGGGACTGCAGAACTGTGATCAGGCCAGAGGGCAGCTGGGCACTGATTTAGCTGAGAGAAAGATAAAAACACAGCCTTTAGAAGGATCCAGGTTAACACCATCTCCCATTCCTAAACTCACTTCATGAAAACTAATGTAGGTACAATCCTCTGGGGCCATGGGCCTGACAACCCTTCCCTGAGAAATCCGTCAAGATCTGGCACCCTCCATTCACCCTTAAATGCCTTCTGCCAGGTCATACAATGGTAGTAAGGTTCCCAAGTCAGATGGCAAGTCACACACACACACACACACACACACACACACACACACACACACACACACAACTGAGGTAATTACTCAGTCATCCAAAACAATCTGTTAACAAAGACATTGCTTGGCAAAATTAAAGTCGAGATTATAAATGAGAGGTCTTCAGTGGGTTCGTTTTGAATCACCTTGTTACTAGGATAACAAGAATTTTATTATTCTATTTCTGAGAAACCTAAGGAAACACCAGCGTTTACAAATTTCATATATGCTTGACATACTTAGTACTGTGGTCTCCAAACACAGTCCTTTGTTAAAGCACAGGGTGCTGGGCCTACCCCCAGGGTTTCCACTTTAAGAGGTTTAGGGTAGGACCCAAGAATCTACAGTTCTCACAGGTGATAGAGATGCTGAGAAACTACAGTTTAGAAATAAGATAGCAATATAGACATCTACATTGGCGCTGTGGATACCGTATAAATGCCAAGTAATTTCAGAATATTGAAAAGTCTTCAGTTCATCCCTCATTACAGTATACTACTTAAATTAATTGATTATGGTCCACCAAATCATTGAAAGTAAATTATTTTTTAAAGTTACCTGAGAATTGCATTATATTAATTTGTGTGTTTGATTTTTAAATCCCCACCTCTTTAAGCTATCCAATTTTCTGATTTTCAAAATAGCTATGGGGAGATACCCCATTTCTTGCCTCTGGGAAGCTACCACTCAAGCTAAAATTGTCAAAATTAAACTTTTAAGTATTAGAAACTAATATAAGGTGTAAAATTAAGATATAAGCAAATCACATGTAATTCATTCCTAAAGCACTCTAAAAGAGTGTGCCTTGATATTACTAAGAGACTTATTTCAGTTTATTTTTAAAAAATGGCTTTTAAGAAAAAGAAGAGAGGTGATGCCATGTATGCATTATACCTATTTACATAATATTTGCCTTTTGCAAATTTCCCATTGTTTCAATAGCTGTGTGGTTGACTTTCAATCTTAGGTGAATTGACATACAGTCTATAACTTCATAATAGCTGCTTATTGATTGTATCTTTCAGTTAGTGAAAACATATTCAACCTGACTAAAATTTGGAATTGTCTTGTTATGTTCCATCCTTTCCGTTGTTATTAGATTTAGTTAACTGTATAAGACCATTAATGTATGTCATAAATATGTAAATAAAGGATGTTGAACCTTGCTTAAAAGAAAAAAAAAACTAAGCTTCAATTCCAAAATTTCTGAGTGTCGTTCTGATGCCCATTTTAACTCTTCAGACAGTTTTTTCTTGCCTTTTGGCATGCCTTATAATTTTTTGTTGAAAGCTGGGCATGATGTATTAGATAATGGGCACTGAGATAATAGGCCTTCAGTGTAAGGTTTACCTGAGTAGGAGTCAGGCTATGTTTAATGTTTGCTGTAGCTGTAGGTTCAGAGGCTTCACTTTCCTCTAGTGACCTTGTTTTGTCACCCTTGTTTCCTTTGCATTTACTTGAAACTTCTTCTTCAATACTAAGTCTGTCTTTCAACTCTTTCAGCTCTAATTCACTGTTTTTATACAGAAGCCCAGGTGTATCTGTTAGGATGCTTTTAGCTGCAAATATCAAAAAAAACTCACTGGTTGAGGTATAATCTGATGGGGCTTTTCTATAGACCAAATCCTTGGCAATGCCTAAAAGAGTAAATATGCAGTTTGCTTTATGCACAGAACTATGGGAAAGCTAAACTACAGAGCTGCTAAAACAATGAAAAACCTAATAGTCAAATTGTTTTATCTTGGATATTGGCCTGTCTCAACAATCAGTACTATTCTGGGGTGTGATCGCTTAGGAGTGAATACGACTTGAACTTTTTTCTGTTCAAAGGGTGTTGAAATTGAGAACTGGGCAGATGCCTCTACTCTGACCATAGACATGGCCCTAAAGGACACTGCTGGAAGAAACTGGATCCCAAAGATTATAGGTGGGGAATTTTTGGAGAATATCCACATTCAAGCTCAAAAAAGCCCAACTAGAAGAACTGTGGACTGACTGACATGACAATTATGGATTAAGCAAAAGTCCTTTACAAAAGAGCTATTTGAAGACTATGACTCAAAACGTGGAGGGACTAAGGTGATGAGCAGTGGAAGGAATCGCATGTGAAACTCCTAAAATAAAAATTTCTTGACTTTAAATAACTGTGCCTATCTTACACACAGAACAAAAATAAACCTTCAGACTTAAAAAAAAAAAACTCATTCCAACCAGCATACACAATAAGAATTTTTCTACCAGTGAGCATTGGCTAACACAAGGGGTGGTCCAGAGGCATAGTGGACTTTAGGGCAGTGGACCCAAAGGCTCAATTATGTCACCAAAGATGCAGATTCTTTCTATTTTACATCCTGCTACCCACACTGTTCACTTTATCGTAAGGTAGGTTCTCCTTATTTTTCCAGGAAGTTGTCAGTACCAATAAAGGCTACATGCTTTCCTGTCCGTGTCCACTGGAAGAAAGAAAGCACCTTTTCCAAGCTATCAAAAAAATGCTTTCTCTTTTAGACTGATCAGGACAACTTGAGTCATATGGTCATCCCTAATCAATCATTGGTGCCAAAGGAAGTGACGATTGATTGGCTTAGTCCTAGACTGCTGAGCAATCATTTCTAAAAGGGATGAGACACATGCTTGGTTTCAACCAATCAAGACCTAACCAAGAGCTCTGCAAGCTACACGTGGCAGAAAGGTGGTTCAGGGGGAGACACAATAATGTTGTGCAAAGCATGCAGGACTTGAAAGGATCTTGAAAATGGAGCACAGAATTTTTGACATAATTTTGACACATGCTAATGTGAGTCTAAATTTGAGAGTCCACAGCAATAGTGACTGAGAATTATTCCAATGACTCATCTTCAAAACTACTGGAGTTAAATATACAAAGTGCCTTGGACATGACACTGAATATTCCTCTGGATTAACCACTAAAAATATTCCTCCAAAGACATTCTTCCATGAAATGAAATCTCTTCTCCTTCCTTCAGAATCTTCACTGTATCGACTTGCAAGGATTTTCAGGGAAAATACCAGATACACTTCAGCATTCCTTTCCTCTTGGACTCCTTTAGAAAGTTGTAGAATATTATTTTCCTTTTGTATTTCAGCAATTTTGACAGTGGGCTTCTTTTTTTTTTTCCTAAGCTGATCATTATAGATAAACATAAAATCTCTAAATACATTTTCCTAGTCAGTTAACCATATTCTTGGGGGAAAACATAAGGTAGCATGATTATTAAAAAGCATTCTCAGTAATACACACATCTTTATTATGTCAGTCTTTTGCCAAAAAAAATAAGATTGACAGTAAAATCCACTTAATTTTTTTTCTTCACAGAATCAAGCCATCTGCCTCAAAGTATACCACCAGCCTCTGTTAGATGAATTCACACATTTCAAAGCCCCGGAGTAACCATTTGAATGGAAATTGGACACTTCTTGCCGTTTAGGAAGCTTTTTTAAACTGGAAAGACTTCTCATTTGTTCAATTAAATGTGTGTGTATGCAATACACTTTATGAAATTTATCCCAAAACAGCAAGGGCTGAAATACTATTTGAAACAGATGGCACAGCTGCTGTATTTAGAGAGCTACCCATGGACATTGACGGAGAGATTGAGGGAATTTTGAAGTGCAAGTCGAAATATTGCACGATCAAGACTTTCACCCACAGCCATTAGAGTTGGGAAAATCTTTGTAATGTCAACCCCTTCCCTAATGGAGGTATGTGGAAAGTGCTCAGAGGTAGTCAAGTGGAATTTATACCCTTCTCTGGATGAATTCTTTTCTTCTCAGTTGAGCCTTAAAATTTGAAAATGCTGGATCTGCCGCCTCAGAGTTTTCTCTCTCTTGAATACGATTTGAAAATGGAGCTACACACTGAAAGTATTGTTCCCAAGGGAATGTTAAATAGCAGTGTGTGCATAGCAGAGAAAAGCAAATTTGCGTTCAGAGCTGGAGGGAGAGCGGGGGAGGAGACCATAGAGATTATTTCTCAACTGTAGGAGAAGAAACAGAGGTAAGGCAGGTAAAGTGGCATCATGTCCACCCACAGACGGGCCTCCTCAGACTCACCACAGGGCCACCTCTACCACAGATACTATTCAACAAAAGGAAAAGAAAAGTTGGGTGCTTTTGAATTTTATTTTATTTTACTTCATTTGATTTCACTTAATTTTCAATTAAGAGTGTCACATCTGAAAACAAGTCTCAACTTTTTATGAGGCAGATTTAGAATGGCAAAGTAGAAAAAAGGATCAACTTTTCTTAAAATGGCTCTAAGGTAAATATATTCCACAAACGTGGAAATACATATGCTCTAATTTTTGTAAATAATGTGTGTGTTAACAGGATATTTGGTTAAATTTATCATTTCACTTCAATCACATAGCCACAACTTGCAGCTTGTTAAAATACTAACACAATGCTGTATCTTAATCTAATCAAGGAAACAAAAGTTCTGACACAAAATTCTTGAATTCAGAATTCTTGAGTAGGTGAGATACATCTGAACACAAACACGCATACACACACATACACACATACCACAAAGGCATAGACAGCGACCAAAAGGAGAATATTTCAACACTCATAGCAACAATTCTTTTTAAATGCAGCAGTGTCTGAGGTTTGAAGGTTCACACATTTCCCTCTCAGCTGTGGTTTTATAGGCATGAGTGTTGAAAGCAGTCGCCTTTAGCTTATTTCAGGGAGATCCCTGAGCTACTGAAAGTGACAAATCTCAGCAATCACATTTAGGCTCTCATATTCTTCTACATTGAAAAGAAATAGATAAAACCCATAATAAGAAAGGCAGCAAATAACCAAGTTTATCCATCATCTTCTCTGTCACAAGAGGTAATGAAACAGAAATGTCAATCTTTAAAGGAACTTTTCCCCAATGGACTATGTTCCTGCCTTTCAGTGGAGTCCGCCTGGAGAGAGCAAATTGATTTTCTAAAACATATGTGGTTATTCCCGAGATAGAATGAAGTCACAGTGTGACATGTTAACCTTCCACCACCTGTCGAAGATGGGATCCATACGACTGGAACAAAGGAAGAACCAGGGCAACGTTGGGTCACCTCAGTACAAAGTCCATTTAGGGCCGAACCACTCCAACAATTGGTTCATTTACCACTTTTGCCTCACCAATCATTGCACCATGGCTCTCATGACCAGCCTCTGTTTCTGCGTAAATCAGAGAAGTTCCTGAAAAGCAGTAACTGCCCATAACTAACGTGCACTGACACCAGCGGGGTCCTCCCCAGACTCAGACTCCATTTCTCTATCTTTTGTGCTCAGTGGAAACAAAGAAATTTCCCCAGCGCCCTGAGAAGTTTCAGCCTCCTTGTTTCCATACATAATCTTTTTGACAAGTTTCTGTAAAGAATTTTAAAGTCAGGGCAGCTCAAACACATTGATCTTAAAATTTCTTTAAAATTCCGGACATTTCCTTTCTCACTTAGTAAGTGGTGAAAGCCAGTCAAGGGCAGAGCATGTTTCTTTTTCTTTGATGTGGTCTTGCTTTTAAAAAAGAAACTCACTGAAATTCATTTCTATTAAGTTTTATATTAGGATGTATGAGTCACCCGCACAAACACGCACATTCATTCCTACACTCATTAACCAGAGAGGGGAAAGAAAAGGAGAATGTGACTTGGAAAAAGATCAGCAGCGCCAACCTATCACTCCATCACTTCAGCATTTCATGCTTCCAGTGGCGTACTGGACGGACTGCCCCAGGGCCACCCGGACTGCTAATCTACCCATGCTCACTGTTAGAAGTTCTAACCTGACGGGCAGGGAACTCATCCTGAGGTGAGAGGGTGTCCGGGTGCTCCAGACCATCTGAGGTCATCTGCACCTGTGGTCTGCAAGGGGGACTGGGGTGCCGAATTGTACAGCATTGCTCATGGTATCTTGAGACAAATCACGCACTGTGACAGGCTGTGAGAAACTGAAAGAGTGAAGAGTGAACTAAGTGAGAGGTTTAACAAGAGGGACTTTACGACCGTAAGACAGCTGGGGAGAGTGCCCATCCTTAAACTGTCTGATGATAGAAGAAAAAAGCAAGGACCTTGATAGAGAAAAATATAAATGCCAGCAAAATGAGTGGCACATCCCCAAAGAGAGCAAGTCGGAGTGACGGCAGGAGGGCCAGAGCAGCAGGATGCCCATAATCAGGTAACAGCGCAACTTAAGCTTCCAAACAAACCATTCAGGCCACCTGGAAAAATTACCACTGTCTTCTTTTTTCCTCTACTCTGCATGTGTAAGTTGTTGGGTTCTATTTATTGAAAGTGTCCCCAAATTCTCTACACTGAGACCTTCTCTCACTTCCCCATAGACCCAGTTCCCTTCACACAGTGATCTCAAACCTGAACCAGCACTGTATGATGATAATAGTATTTCTCCATAAAAATAAAAATAAAAACACAGCAACCACAAATTATCAGACAAATACATGAACTAGGTCAGACCACAGCTAACCAGGTCTTCTGTTTCTCAGGAAAACTGTGAGTTTGCTCCATGACTTCTTTTCAGCTTCCCTTTCCTAACATGAGAAGACACACCTTCCTCAGAGCAGCCGCTGTGTCCTTCTCTCAGAGGTCCTTTCTTCCCAGCCTTATCACACTATAAACACTACTGTCTCACAAGGAGCTATTACCCTTTTGATCCTCTGCTCCTCAATCTATAATTTTCATATCAAGAGTTGGCTTATTAAATTTAATAAGACTCAAATTTACTTAATCCTAATACTCAGTTTCATGCTGTAATTTCAAGCCTATAAAGGTTTCCAGGGCCAAGGTACTTCACCTTAATTTCATATATGTTTTAAATATCTTTTAAAATATAAAACCATTCTGTTTTCACCCATTTAAACAACACTGCACCCCCTCCACACACATACTCTCACACACGCAGTCTGTAAAAGGACAAGTTAAGGACCAGCTTGAAGTATGCTTATGCATGGAAATCTAAAGCTAACCAAAAGTAAATACAAAAATCACATGATCAGAAATTCCATTTGGAATCATTCAAATCACAACCAGTACATTTAAATAATTTTTAAAAAGCAAACATCTCATTCCATTTTTCCAATCCGTGTCACTCAATCAAATGCATCATTGTATGCAAAGAATTATATTCCCCTATACCTTGGATGTCTTTGGCTTTTAAAGTGAAAGGCAAATTCTTGGCAGAAAATGCATAAAGTTCCATATGGCTACTGTCTAGTTTTTAATTTCTGTTGCAATTAGGATCTCTTCCCATAATAAAAACATGATGAGACTGACAGTTTTCTGAAATCATAGCTAGTATTTTAAGAAAACTTACTATTGGTTTTTACTACCAGGCAGCATAACTCGGATACAAATTGTTGGTCAAAGATGGTCTAAAATTCAACCACCTTCTTAGGCAATTGCTTTTCCCTGAAATAGAATTCAACTTCAGAAAGTCTCCATATATAATGATAATGCATTATAAATATCTCCATATTTTAGAGAATAATATAACCTATTTCTTGTTAAAATTTTTTTAAAAATTGTTTTCAAGGGGTATGGAAGATAAATGGGAGTTACTAAAAAGTAGAAACTAGCTTAGAAGACACATCAGTCTTGAGAATGTGAATGAGATAAATATCATATTTAAAATTCCATTTTCAGAAAACCTTTAGAATTCCGTGTTATCCCAAAATAAGAAATTTGATTATGCTTCAATGACACAAAATTGTTTCCCTGCCATTTCCACATGCTCTCCATCAGCTTTCTTGAATCAGTCTGATTTTTACTAAGCTGTCTTCATCCTCATTCCTCTATCACAGCTATTTTTCCAAAGTATCATGGAGTTACACTCTGGCCCTGCTATTCTTCTTTGTGATGTCCTTCAAACTTCTGTTTTTGATACCACAAACCTCTCTTTCTTTCCCTTAACCTCTTTAATTTTAACTTCAGACACACTGACTCTGATATCTTTTGAAATCTTAGAACCACAGTCCTCTTCCAGATCTCAACCATCTCATTCTTAAATAATATAAATTACTATGACCAATAACTTCATCATGATTATATTAATAATAACAAGCTCACCTGCCTCAAAATCATTTTAATACAAAAGTAATCTCAAATAATGACATATTTATTGTAAAGTCAAGCCTGATCTCATAACTTCATTCAGTTACATCTCAAGTCAAGTGGATCCTAAGTCTGAATCTTACATCCCAGAATTGTCTTATGTGCTTAAATGTCATCTACGAATTATTAACTTCTGCTAAATAAAAACTTAGATCTAAGTGTCTACTTCCAGTTTAACACATGCAGACTTTATTCTGATGTTTTATTCCAAATAGACTATCAATTTTTATTGGTTATTTTAGGGCATGAAATTCTGAGGAGAAAATAAATTAATTCCTGATTACCTTATTTAGAATGATAGTAATTGATAATGAAGCACAAAGAATCTATATCCCCCGCTGAGAGAGTTTCTGGAGTAGTTCGAAGTACCGGCTAGTTTGAAGCGTGTTATCTAGCTTTCTAGTGCTATTAGACAACCTTCACAGTAGATAACACTGGAAGAGAGGATATTGGTGTCAAGTCATAGAAGAAGGGAATGTCTGTAACAGTGAATGAAAAGACGCTTAGACCTAATTGTCTTCCTCTTCCACAGGGTCCATCACAACACAGAGACAAGCAAAACAGCATTTTTATTTATAAGGCTTTTATCTCCTGTCAGCAGGAAGAGCCTGGAGGGCTCTCAGATAGAAAAGCTAATCTAATTCCAAGGAAACTGATGCATTTTATCAAAGTTCTGTAGGAAGGATGGGTTATGAATATGGCCAGATGGAAAGCTGCATAACTTTGCAGGGGAGAAATTCACTTGAGAATTACAATGAGAGGATGGGAGGAACCCCTGCAAAGCTCCAATTTCCAACAGCTCCTAGCATAAATTTAACCAAATTAAAATCTTTTCACATGGGTGCAGCTGAGATAGCCATTACTATGTAGAAATATATTAGAGCAAAAGCTATTTGGAAGCACTGAAGTATTCCCAGAGTATACCAATATGGGTGCAGATCAGGTTTTTCATTCACAAAGACTATACTTTTATTACTGCTCATTGCCATTGACTCAGAAGAGAAAAGAGTATTTGGATTTTCCCTCTCTGGATTAACTTGGGGGAATTTTGCCATGATGTAAAGCAGAATACATACTTGGGATATGCAGCTCGGGCTGGGGATTTTTAGGTCTAGTGGTGGAATGGCACTGAATGAGATAGACCACTAGAGAACAGGTTTGTCAGATCCCCATATCCCAGGCCAATGAGAAGGGCATGTGTCCAAGATAAAAACAGTGACTTCCAATTGCTAACAGTTGGCCAGAACACCCTCAGTGAGTCAACCAGACTTCTTCCCAATAGAAGGGAAGGAAGATTGTCAAAGATAATGAACAAAACTTCTCCAAGGCCCTTTTCTTTCTTCATCCCTCTTCTCCATGTATCCTCTCAAACTCAGTCTCCTCATGTATTTTCACTTTGAAAATTATTCTCCCTATATGCCTACCAGCAAATTTTACCATAGACTCATTATCTCTGCCAGGCCAAACAGCCATTTTTAACTGTTTGCTATTCAGCTGCACTTAAATGAGTGGTTTACAGCCTCAAATTTAACATGTCCAAAACACCAAACCCTGATCATCTCAGCCAGTTTCTCCTCACTTTTCATTCTCTGTTAATGAATTACATTCTCCCAGGCATCCCAGGCTGGGATATCCCAACCAACTTCCCTCCATTATTCTTCTCACTCACTCTCATCCTGATCCAATCAATCGCCAATCCTATCACCTCTACAATGTTTCAGTCTATAATGACACCAAAAAAGAAAAGGTAAAGCCTGTTCCTAAGGAAAGGAGTCCATGGAATCCTTGGAGAGGGAAGAGCCCCATGGAAAACAGGAGCTGATAAGAGAAAAAGCAGGAGATGGTTGGTAAGAAGAAAGACACAGAGAGCAAACGTAAATTATATCTTCCCAAAGAGAAACTGTCAAGGTTTCAAGATCCTTGAAGTCGCAAGTAGCCCACGGCAGAGGCAGGCAACATCTTGTCGCCCAGGCAATGGCTCTCCTGCAGCGGAAGGAGGAGCATCACAGGGGTCATAGCAGAGCACTGGGGAGGGTGGCGGCCCGGTCAAGGAGGACGCGGAATTTAGGAGACGCTCCTCCTGGTCAACCAAGAAACGCAGGCAGGCTCTGAAGATCAGAACTACATCAGCACGGGGGAAAAGGGATTTGCCAGCTTCAATTGCCAGTCACTTAAGTCAAATGTTTCAAATTAGTTAAATTGCTTATAAATATAATATTATGTCAGGTGTAGTTACCTTGCATTTCACTGGTGTCCCAAGATCCACAGATAACGGAACTTGTCCATAGAGTAATATTCCCTGAAATAAACACTTTGGAAAATGGGTGCAAAACTTCACTGGCATATGTGCTATATTTTTTCAGATGGATGGCATTCCCTCATCTGGAGAGCTTCAGGGGGCTCCTAACTGTTCTTCTGCCAATTAATCTTTCTGCTTTTTCTCTCACAACCAATTTTCTTTTTTAAAGTAATCGTTGACCAAAGCTCTACATTTTTTAAGAAGCGACAAGTTTTTCCTATTTGCATATACTCTTCTTAATATATATTAAATTAAAAATAATCAATTTTGCCTAATACTCAAAACTTTTCACACCCTAATTCCAACCTGACCTTCTCTGAATCATTGCATTCTGATTATTTTATAAATTTGTGATTCAGTAAAAATGTTCAATAAAAGAAAGAAATATTTTAGCAATGTTGAGCTAATCACCATACCACAATATTGATCTTTCCACCAACAAAGAACATATTTTCACATTTGCTTGCCTTTGTTAATCCCATTCCCTCTGTCTGGAATTTGTCTTCCCCATCTCTACTGCTTAAAATTCTTTTCCAACTCCAAAACCCAGGTCAAATGCCCCCTCTTTCCTGAACCCCTTCTTAATCCCTCTTTTGCTCCTAATTCTTAGAGAGCTTTGGTCATGTCTCTATGGCACATACCATATTTGCTTCAAGTTGTGAAAACTGAATTGGAAAATATGGGAAATTATATATTTTGTGCCATGATTCTAATACACATATATATAAAATATACTTTATATATATATATATGACTCTTTGTTCTTTAGGTACAGTTTTCTATTGCTGCCATGACAAATTATCATAAACTTAGTGACTTAAAACACCACAAATTGATTATCCAACAGTTCTACAAGTCAGGACATGGGTCTCACTGGGCTAAAATCAAGTCTGCAAGATGACCTTCTTTTCTAGAAGCTTTAGGGGAGAAAACATTTCCGTGCCTTTTCCAGCTTCTAGAGGCCACTCATGGTCCTTGGGTTGTAAGTCCTTGCCTCCATCTTCAAAGCCAGAAATATGGCATCTCTCTCTGACCCTTCTGCCAGCATTACTTCTTTCTTTGACCAAAGCCAAGAAAGGTTCTCCACTTTTAGATAAGGACTCACGTGATTACATTGGACTCACCCAGATGATCCAGGCTAATTTCTTCAGTTCAAAGTCCTTAACTTTAATCACATCCGGAAATGTATTTGCCATGTCAAATAACATATTCACAGATTCCAGGGGATTAGGATGTGGACATCTTTGGGGCCTAACCACACTATAGAATGTAAGCTTCTCAAGGGTAAAACAATACTCTATTTCTTCTCCACAATGTCTAACAGTGCCTTCTCCAAAGTAGGTATATATCAGTAATAAATGTATCAATATATGTATTTCTGTCTCTGTTTCATTTATTTCTGCTCTGATCTTTGTTATTTCCTTCCTTCTACTAATGTTGGGCAGAGTTTGTTCTTCCTTTTCTAGTTCCTTCAGGTATAAGGCTAGGTTGTTTATATGAGATTTCTCTTTTTTGTAGAGTAGCTATTTATCACTGTAAACTTCCCTCTTAGAATTGTTTTGTTACAGACCATATATTTTGGTATGTTGTATTTCCATTTTCATTCATCTGAAGTTTTTTTATCTCCCCTTTGATCCACTGGTTGTTCAGGAGTGCGTTGTTTTGTCTCCACCTATTTGAGAATCTTCCAGTTTTCCTCTTATAATTAATTTCTAGTTTCATAGCCTTATGGTTAGAAAAGATGCTTGATATGATTTCAATCTTCAATTTGTTAAGACTTGTTCTGTGTGCCCCTATGTTTATCGCAGCACTCACAATAGCCAAGAAATGGAAGCAACCTAAGTGTTCATCAGCAGATGAATGGATAAAGAAGAAGTGGTACATTTACACAATGGAATATTATTCAGCCATAAGAAGAAAACAAATCCTACCATTTACAACAACATGGATGGAGCTAGAGGCTATTATGCTTAATGAAATAAGCAAGGTGTATAAAGACAAGTACCAAATGATTTCACTCATTTGTGGAGTATAACAACAAACCAAAACTGAAGGAACAAAACAGCAGCAGACTCACAGACTCCAAAAAGAGACTAGTGGTTACCAAAGGGAAGGGGTTGGGAGGGTGGATGGGAAGGGGAGAAGAAGGGGATTATGCGGCACTATAATTAGCAATCACAATATAGGTAGGTGATGGGGAAGGCAGTATAGCACAGAGAAGACAAGTAATGACTCTATAGCATCTTACTACACTGATAGTGAGTGCAACAGGGTTGGGGGGCTTGACAATATAGGTGAATGTTGAAACCATGATGTTGCTCATGTGAAACCTTCGTAAAATTGTATATCAATGTATATAATTTTAAAAAGAGGAAAAAAAGACTTGTTCTATGTCCTAACATACAATCTATGCTGGAGAATGTTCCACGTTCATTTGAGAAGAATGTATATTCTGCCACTGTTGAATGGAATGTGTACGTCTGCATAAGTTTATTGGAACAACCTGGACTAACCTGTAACCTTAGTCCAATGTTTCCTTATTGATTTTCTGCCTGGATGATCTAACCATTGTTAAAAGTGGGGTACTGAAGTCCCCTACTATTGTTGTACTGTTGTCTATTTCTCCCTTCAGATGATTAATATTTGCTTTATATATTGATATGTTCCAATGTTGAATGCAAAAATATTTATAAATGTTACATCCTATTGATGAATTGATCATTATCATTACCCTTTAATCTTTATCATTATATAATGACCTTCTTCATCTCTTGTTACAGCCTTTGTTTTAAAGTCTATTTCGTCTGACACCTATATAACTTTCTTTTGACTTCCATTTGCATGGAATATCTTTTCTCGTCCATTTATTTTCAATCTGTGGGTCCTTAAAACTAAAGTAAGTCTCTTGCAGGCACATATAGATGGGTCTTGATTTTTATCCATTCATCCACCATACATCTTTTGATTGAAGAATTTAGTCCATCTATTTTTAAAGTAATTCTTGATAGGTATGGAGTTATTCTGCCATTTTGTTAACTGCTTTCTGGCTATTTTGTAGTACCTTTGTTTCTTTCTTCCTCTCTTCCTCTCTTCTTTATGGTTTGATGATTTTCTGTGGTAGTACACTCTGATTCCTTTATCTTTTGTGTATCTATGATAAGTTTTGCTTTTTGGTTATCATGAGGCTTACATAAAACATCTTATAAGTCTATTTTAAACTGATAATAACAACTTCAAATACATACAAAAGCTCTACATTTTTATACTCTCCTCTCCCACACTTTACATTTTTGATGTCACAATTTACATCTTTTTATATTATGTATCCACAATATACATTGGTGTATTGGTATACTGGCAATATACGATATGCATTTTTTCCTGCTCCCTGTGCGTTAACTCCAGGGGGAATAGCAACAGCATGTTTGCATAACTGTTAAAAAAATGCTTTATTTATAGTCCTGTGGGACTCACTAGCTTTCAAGAGTAGGTGATTTAAAAAAAAAAGATATAAAATAGTACTATCACCCTGGGAAATTTCCTCATGCCTCTTCCCAACCTCTGCCCCTGCTTCCAAAGGCAATCTCTGTTGTGATCTTTTCCACAGGTTCATTTTGCATGTTCTAGAACTTGGTATAAAAAGACTCAGAGAGTAAAAAAAAAAAAAAAAAGTAGGTGATTTAGGTACCTTATCTCCCAGATGGCAGCCTTAAAAGTTGGGGTGCTATATATGTAGTTTGAACCCTCCACTACTTAGGCAGAATCCGGGAGTTGGGAGTTCCCTCTTGACTGTATGGCACTGTGCTGGGGAAGGGTTTATGGCAAAGTATATCTCAGCATCTCCTACCCATTTCAATGTGGGTATTCTCTCAGTCTCCCAATGTGCAGGAATCACTCAACTAGTTTCTGGATTTCTCTCTGAGGGAATTTCTCCATGTATAGCTACATATTTGGTGTGTCAGTGGGAGTAGAGAAATTAAGGAGCTTCCTGTATCACCATCTTGGTCCAGAGTCTACATGTCTTTGGGTAGTTATCAATTGGGTCTGACTAAAAATTAGAACTGTAGTATTTTAGTAATGGGAAAGTAGGGGCATTGTGAGAAATGTCATTGACACTAGGGAGTTTGCTAAAATAAAAGTAATTTTTCCCTCTTTGTATTCTCTATTCAATTCAGGATTGGTAAATCAGAAGTAATGAGTGAGAAATACGGTGCAAATGCCAAAAAGTATGTCTATAGTAGCCTCTTAACCAGCCTGCTCTCTGTTAATCCTTCTACTCTTCTCTCTCCAATCCATCTTTCTTAAACAGAGTTAATCAAATGACTTCCCTGGGAAAGATGTCAATGACTCCTTCATTTCCTACTAAATAATGTTGAAACTAATTAAACTGAAATTAAAACTTGCCAGTCTAATCCCAAACTGTGTTTTCATACATTTTATACATTCCACCATTTTATGAGTTAATGGTTCAATAATAAATGTCTTGGGAATATGAGCTTGAATGGCCACTATTGTTAGCTGTAAACCCCTAGTCTTCTCAGTGACTGGGTAATACCCTAATGGATTTATATTTTTGATAAATTTTTCACATAACTGAGTTATTGTGAATTCTTTAAATTCATTTGTAATGAGTTTTCTTTAGACTGCAAAAAATAATAAACCACTGGTGTGTGAGGATTTCCAATTAAAGATGGAGGAGTAAATGGTTTTTTGTTTACCAGTCTTCCCCAGAGCACACTGAAAGCAGCAAAATATGAAGAAATATCATCTCTCATGAAACTGGGAATGCACAAATTCAAACATTAAACTAGGAAGAATATCTGCCAAGAACCATAGTGCCTGACAGCTGAAGAGGCCAGCCGGAGGAGAGGCAGAGAAGAGCAGAGAGGATAAGGAGCAATTGCAGTTCTACTGCAGGTGGCAGTGAGAAGTGCAGAGTTATAAACATGCTAGATTGTCCACAGAGGAGTTTCGACTTTCCCTGCAATCCACAAGGACCTCCTGATCATCCCCCAAAAGAGAAGAACATAAACCCAGTGAGGCATGCCTCAGAGGGAGGACGACAGGGAAGTTTGGGTAAGAAAGTGTATGAGACTTCAATCAAAGTTGGATCATTCCTCCTACCCTTCCTCACACCATCGTCAGGCAAATAGGTAGTCCAGGCCCAGGAGACCTCACTGAAAGGTAGATAACAGAACCAGAACAAGGTGTATAAGAAGGTATTACAGAGAAGTTAGAAAAGAATATAAGAAGCAAATACTAGTTAAAAACTAAACATTGGAAGAGGTATTTCAAGGAAACTAACAAGAAAATTTCAAAGAAAATAAATTCCAAATAAAGTTAACTTGGACTCTGGAGGAAAAAAGATCTCAAAGAAGACAAAGGAATCAGAAAGATGATAAGATTATTGGCAGATGATAAACAGAAGCAAATAGTGAAACAAAGTCATTACAGAAATGAAAACTACCGATGATAAACACCTAAGTTGAGAAGATATAAAGATGCATGTAACTAGATAGAAGATGACAGATGGGGAGAGACATATGGAGGACCATGGTGCTTATATTAACATTGATGAAAAAGATATGACAGAGGAAAAAAATTTTCTAATTCTGTTCAACAATGTCTATACACTATTATGGAAAATTAATTGGACCCCAAAATTGTATAGGGAGCCAAAGCTTATTTAAGTATAAATGCAACAGACAAGCAAGAATACAACAGACATGAAACATTTCTGTGGGTTTTTTGAAATTCTTTCGAAACTGCTTGAAGTTAAAACAAAAAAAATAATTGAAGAGCTCATGAAATTTGCTGTAGAAGAAAGAAACTACAAATATCTAAATGTCTGAGGGGATTAGAATTGTAAAAGAGAATATCAATATTCCTAAAGCAGATAGAGTTTTAAGAAGGGAAGTGCGAGAGAAGTGTGAGTGTGCCAATTTCTACAGATTCCAGACTGATCACTCAATACAAACCATCTAAAGCCAGGAAACTGACTTCGGTATCCATGCAAATGTTAGAGAGCTAACCACCACACACTTAAACACAGAGTCTAAATCTCCCAAATTACAAAAGGAAAAAGGAAAAAAAGTACACAAAACAAAAACAGGCTATGTGATAAAAGAAAATAAATAGATTGAACTTTAAAATCTGTCTATTTCATGGTAAGACAAAGATAAATTAGGAAAAAAATTAAAAAGACCCAGAATGTTTTTCAAAAATGGATAAGGAAGGTACACCAACACATGCCAACAGAAACCAAGCATTCTGACATCAACACGTGATGGGTGAGGCCAAGGGAAAAATTGTTGCCCGGGAAAAGGAAGAGACCTTTAAAATAATAAAAATACCATCCACTATGAGGGTCTAATCTGCCTGAAACTTTCATCTTTAACTAATTTAGCATCAAAGCACACAAAGGAAACATAGCATGCAAGGCAGAAATAAACAGAAGGAAGCACAGTAGAAGTCTTTACCCCAAGTCTGAACCTCTGACAAATCAAGTAGACAAAGGCATAATAAGTACAGATACATAGAATATTTAAATATCACAATAAAGCAGACTTAACAGGCAACTGCCAAAATGACACTTCTAAAACATAAACAAGACTGTGTCACCCTCTGGATCAAACTCTCCAGTGGTTTTCCAAATTCATCACCAGGGTGCCCACCAGTCTCTCTGACCTGCCCGCTGCCATGTTCCTCTCCACACTGGTCATGAGACCTTCCTCCTGCTCTCCTCAAACACCCACATTTCACCACTGTGGGTTCTACTCCCCCGCCAGGCATGCTGCTCTCACACAACTTACTGTTCCCTCACTCACTTCATGCTAGTCCCTGCTCAAACGTCGCCACTCAGGGAAGCCTTTGCTGAGGACCCTTGAACATAGCAGTTTCCCACCTTCTCAGCCTACTCATTCCCCATCTCCTTACCTTACTTGATGTACTTTTCTCCAAAGCAGGTCAGAAATGAAAATATATCTGTATTTACTTGCCTGATTACTTTCTGCCTTCTTTATGAAGATGAACATTCCATAAATGCAGAGATTTACTTTGTCTTATTCATTCCACTATCCCTAGAGCCTAGAATGGAATCTGGCACATATAAATGCTTATATTTAAGATGAATAAATATGCATTTATAAACTATTTATTGAGTAAATGAATGAACGATTTACTGAATTCTATATCTCCTCACAATAGAATCCATCTTTTTTAGCCAGGTCCCAGGGAACATGCACAAAAACTGATCATATATTAAGGCACAGAGAAAATTACAGCAAGTTACACAAAGTGTAAATAGAACAGAAAGCATTTTCTGGCCATAAGAAAACAAAACTAATACTTACAAAACAAAAAACAAATGAAACAAACAAACAAACTCCAGGCACTTGAAAACATTTTTAAAAATCAAAATTTTAGATTGTACCATATCTGGAAAGTAACAGTTGTAAACACCCTATACATCAGAACCTATAAAGCATGGCTACAGTGATGTTCTAACAGTATAATCATAGTCTAAAATGTATTACTAAACAAATGTAAAAATAAATTAACAATTCAACTAAAAAGATAGAAAATGAACAAAAAAAACTTGAAAATTACAGGAAGAATAAAATTAAATAGGGAAAGGATAGATGAAGCAAGGATATATATTCAAAGCCGATTTCTTTAAAACTCCAATAAAAACAAAGTTTTTATATAGTTAAACTAATCAATTTAAAAAAACACAAATAGATAAAATTTAAAATACAGGATATTAGCACAGAAAAGAAACTGAATTACAGGAGCATATGTTGTTCTATACTGTACAAATACATTTGAAATGTGGATGAAATTATTGTCCAGAGACTGTGAGTTTATTAAACCTTCAAGAAACATTTCTGAAGCCAAAAATTCTAAAGCATAGGAAAGAAGGCAAATTTCCAAACTCTTACTACAAAGCATAACAAATCTACAAAAATACAAAAATAGGTGACAGATAGTAGATATTTTCTACACAAACATATAATACTGCAGGCCAATCAAATCACATACACAATACCACAGATCAATCTACTTTTAAACATAGTAAAAAAGTCAAACTACAGTAGAAAAAAATACACCATTTGCAACAGCAAAAAAAAAAGGGGGAGAAAGTAAAATAAATTCAACAAGAACTTTACAAAAATAATACAAAGAAAATTCAATATTGCAAAGATGTCAATACTCCCACCAATTAACCTACAAAATCAATGTAATCCTATTGTATTTTTTGCAATGTCTCTTAATGATGATCAAGGTCAATCAGAAAAATGGACACATCTTTTTGGATGGAAAATTTTATGAAAGAAGAGTAATGAAAGGGATCTAGCCCCACTACATAGCTAACATGCTTTAAAGCAACTGTCATTGAAGTTATTTGGTGCTAGCAGAGAAAAATACATACAGATGAAAGAGAAATGATAGTATGAAAATAAAGGTAAAAATATACAAGGCTATTTCATTTTTAATAAACATGGGATTTTACCTCATTAGGAAATGATAAACTATTCATTACATAAGTTAAGACAACAAAGTAGCCATTTGGAAAAAAAAGACTTAAAATTATTTCCTCACTCCCTACCACAAAATCTATTCTAGATAGGTCAAAGATTTAAATGAACAAAGCATTAAAATATAAGAGAACTAGAATATAATGTGAGTGAATATTTTTATAAATTTAGACTGAGGAAAACCTTTCCAACTGATTAAATAAACTCCAGAAATCCTAAAAGAAGAATTTGATCAATAGTGGCATATAACATTTTTTAATTCAATGTGCAAAAAACAACCATTATAAAGTCAAAATGCAATAAACTAGAAAAAGTATTTGAGAGAATAATGAATAATTTCCTTAATGTACAGGAGGTCTCACAAATCAATAAGAAATAATTAAGTAATCTATTAGGAAATTAGCCCAAGGGCATGAACTAACATTTCAGAGAAAAAGATCTTATGTGGAAAGCAAATACAGAGAAAGACACCCAACCTCACTCTTTATTAAAGATATGCAAAGATAGCAGTGGTATACTATTGTTCCCTATCAGATAGTTTGATAATACACAATTCCACTGCGGGAATTAGCAAGCAGTTCCTTTCCTGCACTTTTGTTAGAGAGCAGATACTGACACGTCAGCTGTTAAGGACAATTTGGAAATATCTGGTAAAATATAACATACACATTCTCAATTTGGTCAATAAATACTGCATGTAAGAATTTTTCCTCCAGTTATAATTGTATGAGTGTGCAAATACATATGCAAGGAAACCAACTTCAGTGTTGTTTATCTTAGCATGCATGCATGCATAAACGCCCACATACAAACATGGCAAAAGGAACAACCAAAATGATTATCGGTAGAGAACTAGTTAAATAATTACAGTAAAACACAAAATAGAATAATGTGCTACTGTTGATAAAGATAAGTCTAAATGCACTGATTTGGAAAGATAACCAAGATATTCTGGTAAGCAAAAAAGGCAAGGTATAAAACAGTATGCATATACTCCTTCCATTTGTATAACCAAAGGAATATGGGATGTAGGTTCTATAATTTGGATATGCACATTAAAATGATCTTACAGGAGCATAAAAAGGTATATGAGAGAAAGTAAATAGTTAACCTCTGGGACATGGTGATTAAAGTCAGAGAAAGAGATACTTTTGCTTTCCATTTTAAACTAACCATGCAGCATTTGGATTTTTCATATGTGTATGATTTATTTTTTTATAATTAAAAAAACTAATTTCAATAAAAAAATATTTTTTAATTAACCCTGATTTCTAAAAGGTCTGATCTCAAAAATCAAATGCTTTACTGCCCTAATCACTTAATTTCTTTTTCCAGCCAAGTATTTTGAGATAAAAATAATTTATTTTGTCAAAACAAATACAGGGAGAACATCAGGACTACACTTAAAATGTTTTGTGAAGTGAATTCTCAGTTTGTACAAAAAAAAATTTAAATATCACATTTGGAAATAAAAGACTTTCCATGAAACAAAAAACAAAATGGAATCAAGTCCTTATTTCTCTTTCAATTTTTAACATGCATAAGTGAATCAAACTTTACTGATTTTACCTCTGTTTATAATATTTCCCACCTGCAGACTACCCCAGAGGTCCATGAATCACATTTACACTTTGTAAATCATCTTGAGTCCTTCAGAAGTATAAACTGATGTGTAACAACTCTGCAAGGGACCTATTAATGCTTTTCCACCTTTAACAGAGTCCTTGGAATGTGTGCCTTACCCCATGACCTACCTCATCAATGCAGCTACTTCCTGTTTCCCTGCTTTCCACAAGTTCTAATAATGCCATTTTTATGTAGTCAAACTCCCACTGATTCTAATCAGTCTAGCCTTTAGTTTCAGCAGAATGTTGCTGATAATATTTCTCAGACATTGCTTTTTCAGTATGAAGCCATTTCTTCCATCTCTTACTAGTAATACTAAATTATGCCCCAGGGATGTGTTTCTAATAATGCCCCATTCTTCTTTTCCAAACATCTATAACACTCGCAATGCAATAGCAATTTTCAAACAATAAAAAGTAACTACGAGGAATTCAACTCTTTCTTGATTCGCAGAGAACTTCGGTTGAATGGGAGTTATTGCAAAATGTGTTCCCTCCAGGAAACAGCTTCAGTTTATAGCTAACATCCCCTATAATCATACAATGCTTTAACACAAAAAATACTCAAGAATTCCAACTATGAAACAAAGCCATCTCTTCATAACTTTTAGGTAAATGTTTCATTTCATCAGAAGCTTATGGTTTTAAATTGACAATAAGAAATAATAAATCCCAACATATGGATTGTTTTATTATCTGATAGAGGTATTTAGCTCCAAAGTGAAAATTTGCCCCCAACCTGATTTTCATACTTCCTTTGATGAGTTGTTTTAAAATCCCACTGATTCCAGAGAGATGTCTCTTTATGGAACAGATGTGTGTCAGTGGGAATTAGGCAGACATTCTCAGGCCTATTATCAGGAATACATTTTTTTCCAGGAAACCTCACAGCATGAATTATTTCAATTCCAGAAAAGTTTTTCCCACAAATGAATCTTGGTAACCACCTGTAGGCGAGAAGATCATTTCAGTGGGTGAACATGGATAAAGGAATTATCTAGAACAAAGGGAAGCTATGACCACATCCTCACCACAGCAGGCAATTTAGAAAAATTTAATAGAAAGATTAGAAACAGACACAAAGAGGAAATTTCCAAGGTGAGTCTTCTGGGATTCCTGCAATGTGGACAAGACTGAGGAACACAACTAAATCCCTTTCCTTGTGAGTTTATGACTTAATGATAAAAGGGGTGTTTGAGGACCAACTGTCTTGCTAAAATCACAAGCCAGACTGAAAGGGAACGGGCCAGGGAGTTCAAGGGCCCATGGCAGTGACTGGGCACCAGCAATGCGGGCCTGGACCAGAGAGAAGCAGGGCAAGCCGGAAAAAAGGAGGTAGGGAGAGAACCAGGCCACAAGGAGGGATGAAGCCCAGGAAAGGTGTCTCCCGTCTATGGAACACTTCCACCTCACAAGAGCTTTCTCACTTATTTTCTCACAGCAGTCCTACATGAGGCTGGAATGGGAGTAATACCCTTTTACGCCAAGTAGGAATCCAAAACTCAGAAAAGCTAACTGCCATGCCACTATTATTGGGCCTACCCTTTGGGTAGAGGCTGGGAGGAATCTTAAAACAAAATTAAACACAGCTCTTACTCTCACAACCAAATCCTGTGCTACACAGACACACCGTGATTAAACACTGCTGGGAGGATAGCAGGGGCTTAGTAAATATTTGAATGAATGCTGAATAAATAAATGAATGAGTGAATAATGAACAAATGAAATGTGCATTTTTTTATAATTGCATTGTTTTGTTTTGTTTTTGCCTCATTTACACTTCTTTCTGCCCCGATTCTCTGTAAAACTTTTGAGGGGATGGACTAGGTTCTAGTTATCTTTGTGTCCCCAGTGAAAACCCACGGGTCTAATCTAGCCCACCATCTTCCCTGCAGAGGCCCACATAGCTATCCACCAGAACTGAGTGGGGCACCTCAGGCCAGGGCAGACTATCATCCTTGGTCCATGTTCATTCCTCTTATTATCATTTTCTCTTTTATTTTGGCTTTTGACACCAACTCAGCTACCATCCTGATCACATTACCCTCTTTGTTTATATGTATAAGTAGCCCTACATTACATATATTACTTTTATGGGTATATTTTTATACTAATAAATGAGATGTCCTGCTACATATCTCATTCTGTTTTACATCTTAAGACACTTAGAATATATAGTTCATTGCTTTTGATAAAAGTATACATTTTTAATCCTATTATTTACCTTTACTTATACACACATTTAATTTTGTTTGTTTTCAGTTTTTTGTTAGTATAAACAATACCGTGATAACATCCTCATATATACATCTATTTGTGCATATGTGCAAAAGTTTGTTTTTATTATTTGAGTTGCAAATAATTAAAAACAATAACTTTCACATAGACACATGTATCTTCATTGAAAAATGGAAAAATTTGGCAACTCTGAGACTTTATTTACTCTAAGAAATATTGGCTGGAGCTGAAATAGAGCTTAACACAACACAAACTTATTATCTCAGTTCTGGAGGTCAGAGGTTCAAAAGGGTCCCACTGAGTGGACGTGTTAGCAGGGCTGCGTTCCTTTTGGAAAGCTGTAGGGAAGAATCTACTTCCTTGCCTTTTCCAGCTTCTAGGAAGCTTCTTGCATTCTTTTGTCAGTGGCTGCCTTCCATCTTCAAGGCCAGCCATGACTTTCTCACATTACATCACTTCAGCACCGACTTCTACCTCCCGCTTCCATCTTTTAAGGAACCTTGTGATTACATAGGGTCCATTCAGGTTAATCCAGGATAATCTCTCAATTTCAAAATCAGCTGATTAGAAACCTTAATTCCGTCTGCAACCTTAATTCAACCTTACCATGTGACATAACATATTCACAGGCTCCTGGGATTAGGTTTGGCCCACAATTACAGACACTTAATAGGTGCCTCTGAATTGAATTTAACAACTCAGACTGCTACTTCAGATACTTTCATCACAAAATTATTCAATATCAAGCAATGAATTTGTTCTTTAAAATAGTGATCATTCTTTCATCAGTAGTCATATAATTGGTATGAATCTCATTCTACTTAGTATACAGAATCAATTAACTCTTCTCCAATCTGATATTATCTTAGCAGTAGATCAAAATGGTAAGCATTGAGCAATATTGTTGCGACACCTGCAATAAACTGTCTCAGAGTTTGTGTTATGGTTATTTCTGTTCTCTTCCAACCAACTTGAACTGCCCATTCAGTGACTGCTTCAATCACTCTCACAATTATAGAGAAAATGTCAATGCATCTTCACATACTCAGTTGTAATGGAAACATTATTTTAACTTTCCCAAATGTCCAAGAAAGAAATTGGACCAGGAGAATGCTGAGGCCTCTTCAAGTTTCAACATTCTATGATTCTACGGAATCTTAAAGGATGATGAGAGGAGGACTCCTATTTGGTATTCTTCTTGCTTGAGGGTCCCTGGACTAAATAATTCTCTTACCAGAGCATATTCCACACTTTCACCGGTTGAGAAACAAGATTACCTGATTAGGACCGCATGCTCCTCTCCAGTCAATGTTGCCTCCCGTTGCAGCACAAAAGGACAGGAGCCTAGTCTCAGGAGACACAGACCCAAGGTGTCACCCAGACGTGTGGCCGACCCAGCCTTACCTCCTGCCCTGCCCCTACTAGATCAATTCAACTCAACATCTCTGACCCATCATCTTTTTTCAGCAGCCTCCCTGTAACATGGAATCAGTCCAAGCGCCTACCTTCCTATCTCTACTCCCCAGCTGCTGAAACCCTCTAGAAGAAAACACTGAATCCTACAGATCCATTTTTCTATACATTTTTAGTCTTTAGTGTCAGCTGCATCTTATGTGCTCAGTGGTCCTGGTTTGCCTGGAACTGAAGGGGTTTCTGGGATGTGGAACCTAAAACCTGGAACAATTTCTAGGCAAGTGGAACCACCTAGCTACATCCTTAACAAAGCTCAACAATCCTTTTCTGTCCTAATTTGGTTTTCTTCCCCATTCCATACATTCACACTCCTTCACTGTCCCACAATCCCCAAATGTACGTGGCATTTCCCCTTTCTTTACAGAGAAGACTGAGAACACTGCATTTGAATAAACAAAGGCCCATATGACAAAGGGGCATGACAAAGATTCTTTCCTGACCAAATTCTCTTTAAGCTACTCTAAGCTTTTTTCAGCTGGGCCCTGACTTTTGGTCTTGCATCTTTGTCTCTGCATTGTCTGGTTTTAGCAAGAATCGGGCTAAGTCAGTTCAGCCAGAATGCTCCCTTCTCAGGACCTGGTCAACCTTAATATCTGCTCAGGTTCCTCGTCCTCCACCGCCTCCCAAGTGACATCTGATCACCCTGGCCTGCCCTCAGCAAGAACCCTATTATGCCCATTTACCAAGAATGTCTCCTTACCCCTGATTTTCCCTCCTAGTAACTCCCCACCCATTGACCCCTCACTCTGCCCCTTGGCTATAAATTCCCACTTGCTCAGGCTGTATTCAGGGTTGAACTGAATCTTTCTCCCCAACTGCAAAACCCCATTGCCATGGTCCCTGTACCTATCAAGGCAGTCCCCACTTGAATAATGTCTTCCCTACCATCTTCAGCAAGTGCGATGAATAATTTTTCTTTAACAGCATCGAGAGGAAAAGGCCAGATGACTGTCCGCAGTGCATCTGCCCAAGTAAAACTGAGCTTAATGAATTCACCACAATCTAAGAACTTGCCTTTAACTTGCAAGAACACAGGGAGATATATGGTTTTGTTAGCACCCTGAAGTAGGTCTGACGCTGAGGGGTGGGCTCTCATTAATCAAGTTCTCACAGACTGAAAATTATACAACAAAATGACAACTATTCATTTATGAGAGGCACAGCCATCAGGCAGAAACACCCCAGCATGCTGACGCATTCTCTTCCTGTGAACAAGTGACATGAAGAACCAAATTATCATCAGAAGGTCACTTTATTAATGTTCACTTTAAACACATGGCTATCAAGCAAAGCAGAGAATCTGATCCATCAGTCTAATTGATGAATACCCTTGAATAAATAAATAAGTGGGACATTAAATAATTGAAAGATGATTCTTGTGAATACTGACCAGAACAAAGGAACATGGATAATCTTGAAAAATGTCCTCCAGCAAAGGAAGTGTGAAGTACTAGCTCACACCAGAGAGATGTCACCTATAGGACCATGCAATGCACAATTTCAGAAGGACAAAATCCACATGGCCATTCATCATAGTCCTTGTAGCACACTAATTATACTATTCACCTTGCTTTTTGCATTCACAGTATATATTAGAGATTGTCCCATTTCAGTGCTAAAGGCTTATATCATTCTTTTATGGGTTATGTAGCATTCCTTGCTTTATAGACCTTATATTGTTTAATAGTTTCTAATTCAGAGGACCAGAAGACTCCATGTAATCTCACTTTGTCTTCTCTGGGATACAGGTTCAGTAATTGATTCTTCTCTCTTCTACATTTTGTTTCTGCACTCCACTGACACCTTCCCCTGATCTACACATGTGCTCAAGTCTTTCCCTTGATCTTTTAAGCCTTTCTGTCACTAGACAGTATCTTCCATTCCTTTTACAATCAAGATCCTAGAAAGAATGGTCTTCACCCAAAGACCCTTTCTTTATTTATTCACTATTCAACCCATTACAGTCAGTCCCCTGCTCTCATCATTACAATGGGGCTCAGCTGGATATGATCACCAGTGTCCCACTACTTGCCAAAACAACTAAGTCTTAAAATCCAGCTTACTTTGCCTCCTTATTGACCATTCCCTATTTGGAATTCTCTCCCCCCTTGGCTTCAGTGACATTGTTTGGTCCCAAATCTCCTCAGATCTATTTCTTTGTCCTTTCTCAGTCTCTTTTGCTAGTTTCTAATCCTCTTCCAAGTGGAAATAAGCCAGGATTCTGCCTTAGACACTCCTCACCTCACTCTACAACCTCTTTAAACTGTCTCAAGCCTCCAGCATGCATCTACGTCTGACTGGGCCATAGCCACATCTCTAGGCAAGGCCTCTCTAAGCTCCAACCTATGCATTCCACCTCTAGCCACTTCCTTCTGGATGTCTTAGAGGTACTTTAAACTCAGTATGACCAAAAATTAATTGTTTTTCCTTTTGGCTACCATAGCATTCCCTCTTTCTCCTTTATTTTTCACAGGTTTCAGAGACCTGCAGTATCCCCAACAATAACCAGCATATCTTTCTCAGCCTTGTTATTTCCCTTTTCAGCTTCCAGGAATCTGCTGTGATGTCACATAACTTTGTTGGACAGGACTGAAGATGAAGCTACGCTGGCTTTCTCTCCTGTAACTACCACCATGTGGCACATTCTTTCCTGGAACAGCTTTGGGGGTTCAAATTGTCCCGTTTGGCAACTTCTCCTTTGTGTTCTCATCACAACACTTTGCCAATCATTCATCTCTTAGATCTTTCAGGTGTGAGTCAGAAACTAATCCAACATGTCATTCAACCAATAGGGGCATCATTAAATAATCTAAGGTGAGGTGAGGTGCAGGCACACCCTATTCATTTCCTTGGAAGGGAAGCAGGGACACTCACAGCAAAGAAAATTTGCACTCAAACTTCCTTCTAATACTCAAATCCTGTATACTCTCCGTGTTGTAAGAAGAATAAGATAAATGTAACTGCCTTTTCAGAATCTCCTTAAGTTTTGGCATCTTGTCTGATATGTGCTTGGAATATGTTATTTTTTGTACCTTGTAGCCTCAGCTAGCACTTCCATTTTATCATCCTATTATACTATCATACACTTTGACTAAAAATTCTACCCTGGTGAATAGGCCAGAGAAAAAGAATCCAAATTACCAAAAAGTGATGCTCACAAAGATTTCCATTGCAGCTCTACAAAAGTAGTGAAAAATTGAAAGCTACTCAAATATTCAACAGTATGATAATGGCTAGGCAAATTGTCGAACCCCTACGCAATACAATTTACAATTTGAGTTAACATAGGAACACTGTTAGGTTATAATGTTAAGCTGAAAAAAAATTCCAATGGAAACTGTATACAAATAAGCTCCATATAGAAAGAGTGAAAAAAATGAAATTAAAATATTAATAGTTTTTATATGAAATTTTCAGTAATTTTTTTATTCCTTTTCAAGTGAAATTTCCTTGATGAACATTTGTTACATTCATAATCAGAAAAATTAAGCAACTCTTTAAATGTATACTCATAAAATCCCACTCTTCACATCCCTATGGTTGGCTTGAGACCACTTTCCTTGAGCCAAACCACCACACTGGAGTAGACCAACACTCTAAACTGAATCCTATCTTTTCTCCAAATAGCAAAATAAACTGGCCACTGAGTGTTTTAATAGTATGTACAAATAAGCCTAACATCTGGTAATGAGACACTGAGCTTTCATCTCACTATCCAGGAAGGATGTTTGAAGAATAATTGAGAAATATCAAAGTAGTTATCTGAAAGCAAACAGAAATTTTT
The DNA here is from genome assembly GCA_032199065.1 of Smutsia gigantea. Lineage (NCBI taxonomy): Eukaryota > Metazoa > Chordata > Mammalia > Pholidota > Manidae > Smutsia > Smutsia gigantea. The sequence continues at coordinate 64,421 of JAVSCE010018671.1, read as the reverse complement.
ATTTTTTTAATCAATGTACCAGGTAAGCAAGTACAGCTCTGGAGAATAATACCTTGAAGCTTCAGCAATTAACCTACCCCATGTTTACCACTTTGCAAAGTCAGTTTACCTGCCAACTCAATCTCCCAGTATTCTCCTAACTTTTTAAATGTGAACTGTGGCAATTCTGCAAACCAGTCTATTAGGCAGTCTCTCAAGAAATAACTGCTACTGTCCATTACATTTTGTCTTTGCTAATGGAGTTTTTGGGGAATATTCAGGTTTTTAACATTTTTAAATTGACATGTTTATTGATTCTTGTTCTCTTTATGTGCATTATACACAGCACTGGCATCCCTGGTCCAAGCACTAAACTTTACAACTTGAAATTCACCATCACAATAGGTAACTTCCTTAGGTAATTAGCAAATGTCACTAATGCAATTTAATAGTATGTATTAAAATAAATCTGTCCGTAGACCTTTTTGATAATCTAAAATAGTGATTGTATGCATTAGTGATACTTTCTGACAATGAAGCTCTTAATTTTTTAAATCCAAAGTGACCTTTTCTACAGTTTCTTAGCAAAAGTGGAAAGAAACTGCAATTAGACTATCAGGGCCATGTTATCATCACTCATCTTTCAATACAAAACACTGGGTGATATAAGAGGGGAAATTCTCAAGTTCTTTAATTGGAAGTATGCCTATCCACCTCCACCAACTTTGGCAAAGCTCAAAATAGCAGATAATAGGATGATTAATACTTTAATCCCCTAACAAAAGGCTGTAGAGCCTGTTAATGTTGCTCATTCCCTCTCAGAATTTATTTAATTTTGTTTTCCTTGATTCAGAATAGTTGCTTTTAAATGGAAGAATCACATCTAGCCCAACAATGTGCTTTCTACTTACAGCAAGAGGGAAACACAGTTCAGGCATAAGACTGAAAAGACAGGGATTCTGTTAGAATCTGAGAAGTGTTTTCTTTGTTTTCATGGTGCTATGCTATTCAATATGCATTAAATGCCCTCATTATTTAGTGAGATGCATTTAGAATATATAAATCCTTACTTTTGAGGACCTTCTCTGCTTCTGCAGTATTTATCAGCACCCAAGAGCATTTAGTACATGCCTACAATGTACAGATACAGAAGAGATGTATAAGATGTCCTTGCCCTAACAAAGCTGGTAATTTCAAGTTGAGATATACAACTATTTAATGCACATCAATGAAAGATTAGGGAGGATATGACTCAAACTAGTCCTAGCGGTGTAGCATAGATTATTAATATGATAAGAATTCAGAAAAGGAAAAATTCACAAGTTCTTGAGTAGTCTCAGAAAAGCCACCCAGAAAATATTAAATAGGATACTTTGGAAGGACAGCACGTTCCTGGAAGAGTGGGAAAGCAGTGTGCATGCTGATCCCTTGTAAGATCCATTACTTACCTTACTTTGGGCTTAGCTTGTTTTCTACCTACAAGTTTTTTAGGTACAGGAAACCTCAATAAGGAAAGCAAATACTGGAGAAAACCTTGTGGAACTCATAGTCTCAACATAGAATTTAAGGAATTGACTTGGGTCAGGAAAAAAAAAGGTTTTCGTAGATGACTGTCAAGGAAAATGCTTAAGAAACACATCTGTGACCAATTGATGGGGACAAGTGCCACATCTTTCCTGTTTATGTCTTTACAAACAGCTTCATAAATCTCCATGCCCTGTTTTCCAACACATTCTAAAGGCAAGCAACAGCCGGCCCAATGTGGCTGTATCCACACCGCCTCATTTACATGAGACACACAATAAGTGAGCTAGCAGAGACTTACAACAGAGGTTGCAAAAATTAAAGTAATATAAAGAGAAGTCTATATGAATAGAGGTTAGGTTTCCTAACAATGGAGGTTCTCAGTAACTAGAAGCTATGAGCAGTTGAATAATCTGAACTAAATACACCATTAAAAACTTTTAAATATACATTGCCTTCTCATACCATATACAAAATAGTATCTCTGAGTACGTTTTGCATTTTGTTCTGTTCTGAAGTTTAAAATGTTATAGGCAAGGTTTTTGGTCCTCTGCCTTATTCCAACAGTTTACATGAAAATAAACGTCTAGCTTGGAAAAATAGCAGTCCTGGTTTATTCCCCGTTATTTGGTTCCTCACACTTACATCATGGACTTCCCTTGCTAGCTTCTGTCTCTACTCCCCAAACTGTAACCTTGGAGTAATCAGTTTTTTTTCCAAGCCACTTTATTCTCTCATAATGTCTTTAAAATTCCCTCCCAAAAAATAAATAAATAAGAAAGTCTTAGGGATTCTATTCATGCTTTCCTTCGCTCCTCAGAAATTGCTTATGGTATATTGAAATCTGTCTTTTTGGCTAAGAAGTGAAGCAAAAGAACTATGAAGCTCAGAAAAATCTTTCCAGACTGGAACTCCTAAGGCTGAGTTGTCATTTCAGCAAAATGAGTACTTTCCCATTTCTGCCTAGAATCCAGGATTCTTCTATAATTTCCATTATGTTGAGTGATAGTTCAGGTCCATTTTCTAGTTCTCTTCATTGCCACATACAGCGCTGACCCTCTCCCTGGACTAGCCTGGAAATATCTATATACTGATATCACAGTCATCTTCAGGCATGCTAAGGAAGCAAGGGAGGGTAGTGCCAACATTCACTAACAAAGGTTATTTCTGCTTCATCATAAATCTAATAAGTAAAAGTTAAAAAGGACAGTCTGAAGATTGCCACTGAAATTAGACCCTCAATCAATGTTACCGCCCATAGCAGTTTAATAGTTTAAAAGTATTTTGACCTATGGTTCTTCTTCAGCTGATCACAACTTTGTGGCAAATAAGAGGCTCATGGTAGGAGGTTCCCCAAGCTGTGTGTTTTCCCTTTCAGCAGATCTGGAGTGCTCTGGACTTTCACTCCTGTCTGGCCACCACCATCCTTGCTGACTGATGTCAAACCAAGGCCACAGATGGCCACAGAAGGGTTGTCCAAGGAGCACAAATGTCTTGAATCACAATGGATAGCCTGTGGTGCTATGAGTGGCCCCAGTCTCAAGGCCAAGTTAACCAAACTGTGTAAGCAGGTGGGGATGCAACATCTCTGCTCCTCCCTCTAGATGGGTATAGGCATGGGGTGCCCATCTGAGATGGCAAAGCATGGCACAAATAGTGCAATAAAACCACTTTTTAAGTTTCTTTGTTTTGTATCTCATTGGTAAAGGGATCATATGAGGCAGGGACTTGGGGTTCACAGAGGTCAGCATACCAGAATTGGGGGTTTATCCCCGCACACATCCTCATGAGATGTCCGGGTATACAGCGTGATGAAAGAAGCTCAGTGACTTGCTCAAGGTCACACAAGCGACAAAAAACAATAATAAATAATAATAATAACAATAACACTCTAAGGCTTCATTTCTTAACACGTAGAAGTGTTCCCAGTTCACAAAGCATTTCATCAGGAACAGAGTAACTTGAATTAATTTCTGCTATTAATAATATGCACAGTACTTAGAAATTGTAAGATACTCATTATCATTTAATCACTTTTTCCTAACAACATCTTTGAAAGGAGAATTGGTAGCTCTATCTTCACTTTTCAAATGAGGCGACTAATACACTTAGGCTTATAAATTGATGAATAAGAAAAGACCAGATATAATGATCAATTTGATGAAAAAATTAAAGTAATATAAAGAGAAGCCTATATGAATTTGAATGCATTTCAATAATTTTTCTGAGTTTAGAAGTTCCCTGTCTTTGTGAGGGTATCATTACTTAAATGTAAGCCAAAGGCCTTGATGATTTCTAAGAGGGAGGCGGGGTTTTGTGAGAATCACAGAGCAGTGTTCTCCAACTCAAAATCATCTTTAATTGTACAGAAGGTGAAGCACCCTGCCTTTCTGTATTTTTTCATTTGAATAAAATAAAGTCCTTTTCAATCCTTCTTCTGTTTTTCCCTTATGTTTACATTCATTTGCCACAGTGACTGGAGGCACACTAATTCTCTCTCCCAATTTGATCCTAGATTGGTGACTAGCCTGCTTTTTAAAGAAAACCGTTCAAAATACAAATAATGAATTCTCATCGATTGTAGCTCTAAAACTGGTATAAGCTAATATGAAAACATTGCTTTCATATTCACTCAAGTAATGCTTTTTACGTAACAGGCACCAGCAATATCACCAAGCTTTTTATTATGTGAATATTTTGGTAGAAAAGCAGGGAAGTGTTGATGATGGTAAGTGAAACAATTAACCTGCTGAAAAATCTCCCACTAGAGGTGGTAAAATAGCCATTGCTCAGGCAGGTAAATGAGAGCATATAAAATAGAGTAAACATGCAGAGGAGAGAAAACCTCCTACTCTGTCAGAAACGGATATGATGGTTGTAACAGGTTTCTTTCCCTTTTCTCATATGAGGTTTCAAGATTCTGTCTCCTTTCCTTGTACCTTGAAAAAAAAATGACCTTCTTGTTGTCAGTCATTCTGTAATGTAATTGCTAGTCATTAAAGTCATTTGGCTCAAAACTAAGACAAGGCCATCAGCTTTGCGGCTTTGCTCAGTCTAATAAGGAGCAGGACTTTTAGGCCTAGGCAGGGAGGGGAGGCAGAGGCGTTCCAGATATCATTTACAAGTGGAAATCTTTTCCAAGTGTCATTATAAAAGGTCAGCAGCACAAATGCCCCTAAAGTGCTGAGAAGGAGAAAAGAATAAGCAGCCCTCCCCGCTGTACTCCCTGCTATAAACCAACCTACAGCCCTACGAAAGGGACCTTCCTGAAGCTCCCCTTGAACAAGCAAATCCTGCTCAAAAGTTACCTGTGATCCCTGTTGCCTGCATAATGAAATTCCACGTTTGGGTGTAAATATCCACCATGATGTAATCCTACCCTTGTAAATATTTTCTTCGCATGTTTGCACTTTGTGTATTCACCACTCCTCGGGCTTTTCCATGCCTTGGCTTGCTGTGTCCCACCTGCCTGAGATGGTCCCTTCCTGTCTGCTATGTTCCCTCCATGACCCAACTCAAGTCCCAGCTCCTCAGAGTCCCTGGCGATCGCCCCGTCTCACCGTCATCTGACTTCTAAGTGTTTGTGCCTGCCATTCGGTCGCCATTCAGCACAGGCTGCTCTGTTATGCCCTGAGGTTATGACTTTACTGGAGACAAGGATTAAATCCCAGGCAATATTTCCCCTGCCTTCACCATAGTGCCTCGTATGTGGGAGCAATAATAGTACAATGTCCGAAAACCACTTTAGAGTACATGGAGCACTTCCAAAGGCAGCTCTCAAGGTGGCCAAACTCCCAGAAAGATCTTCACCGGAACCCACTGTCCCAGCCTCACCCTGAGAGGACCAGAAGAACAATCCAGGGGACTTGACTTAAGGCAGTGGAAGTGGAAATGTGGAGGCAAAAAGATTTTGAGACCTATTTGTGGTTTGAGCAAATGAATTTAGGGTGGGAGGTAAAGAAAAGGTATTAGAATTCCTTCCAGGTTTCTGCCTAGGTAGCCTAGTGGGGAGCAACGGTATAAATAAACCATGCTTGTCAAATGGCAGAATGGGGTGGGCGTCAGAATGGTCCCTGGCCCACTCCCAGCATTCCTGGTACAGTAGCCCTAGTTGGGACACAGCTGTAAACTGAGCTCTGGAAGGCAGGTGAAGGGGCAGGTTTTAAGAAATAATGATGCATTTAAACTATTTAGGAGGAAAAGAATGAGCAGTCTGAATTCCTTAAGAAAAGGAGCTATATAAATTTGAGCTGTGTGATCTTAAAAGAAAGCCTCCATCCAAAACTAATCAGGCATGGATTCATTGTTTATTTTCTGAGGAATTCGTCAGAGAATTTTAAGTTATTGACTACAATTTAGTGGGTACTTCAAATCTAGAGCATCCTAATGTCAACTGCAGCAAGGTTTTACAAACGTGGAGGTGAGGTGCAGCATTATTTTAGTTGCTAAAAGAAAAAAATTTTGGTTAATTATATATCAATCAATTATTTAAGTGGAGAATGGGAAAAGAGGGAAAGCTGGAGAGTGAAATTCCTTATAGGAATTACTTAAAACTTACTCTTTAATCTGAGCCGATGGAGACCCTGAACAGTTCACGCTTATGCCTGACTGATCACCTTCCTTCCCACTTCTCCCTGTTTAAATGTCCACAAGTGTGTGCTGACTCCAATTTTTCTGCACAGACTCATGGCCTTTGGTGTTTTTTTTAACTGGATAAGCAATAAAGAGATTGTTATTAACTGGAAAGTTATAGCTTAAGGTCATAACTTTAAGATCCCGTGAGAGCTGCAGAAACCTCGACAGCCCTGAATAACCCAGGCTGATTTGTCATGTGAGTGTGGCTATGAGGACACAGACCTTTCTCACCAGGGCATAAAATTCAAGGGAGCATTTCAAAAAATTCACAAGTATTTCACAAGGGCAGAGAAGAGAAAGTCTGAAAGCAGTCATGCTGCTATAAGAATTCTGTGAGGTCACAGTGAGCATGAAGCAACTCTTTCTTTAGGGATCACCTCAGAAAGAGAAAATCCACAGTGGCCACCACTGATCATTCATTTATTCTATTAACTACTGTTTATTGCATACCTACTGTGTGCCTGGCTCTGGGCTACGATCACAAATTGCTTTCTACTGCCATTATCACTATTACCAAGACTTTGTTAAGTACCCATCTTCTGCTTGGCACTGGTCAAGTGTCATAGAATTAACAGTTTAGAATTTCTGTGGATCTACAAAACCCTGAAACACAAACCTAGCACTGCTATTATTCTTTAAACTGATTCTGCTTTCTCCAGAACAGTCACTTCTCTGACTGACAGCCGCACTCACCCTTGCTGGTTGTTACTGATTAGCCCTCAGGCATCACACACATCCACGCTACTGCAAGTACCCATGTTAAGAAGAAAAATAAAAGGGACTTTGCCCTTCCACAGTCAGCATGGCTCATGTTTGAAAGATGATAATTTGAGGCTCACAGAAATGTAATGTCTCCTCCAGTAAGTGAGCTGGTCAGAGGAGAGTTAAATCCAGAATCAGGTCTCCCAATCCCTGGTCCAGAGTTATTCCCACAGTTCCCCAAGCTAACTGTCAGAGGCAGCCTTTGAGGTGAGCTAATGAACCCCACGTTTGCCTGTTTATGCACATTCCAGTCTTATCCATGCAGTGTTTCCCAAAGACACTGTAGACACATGGCCACCAACTACCATGAGTTGTTTTTCCAGCCCCAGGAAAGAGTGTGAATCAATGCTTTCATCCACTCTTACTTGGACTGATGGCACAATAACACAGTTGGCAGAATTTAAGAATAAATTTTAGAGTGATGGAGGAAGGCTTTTCAAGGCAAAACTGACCAAAATGTAAATCAAATTTATGTTCTAGCAACTTACCACTCAGAGCGATTTTAAGGCCCAGGAGCATAAGGACCACTTGGAAGCTTGTTAGTGATGCAGGACTCAGACACAGCTGAAGAACCTATGCACAGAATTACATTTTAATGAGATGTCCTGGTAACTCGTATGAACATTAAACTTTAAGAAGCATTGACCTCGACCTCATGGGCACCAAGTCAACAGAGCTTCTCAACTGCAGTATTACAGATGGGTCATAGCTGTACTGCATTAACCATTTCCTCAGCTCTTAGACAAGCACAATGCCTGGATCATTCAAAGCCACTGGGCCAGCCTCTTCCAACCATGTGCAGCTTTGTCCATTTACCCTTGAGTGCACTACAAATACAGGTTTGAATTTTTTGTGTGCATTATGCATGCACAGAAAAAGCTTATATACTTTTCCTGTACTCTCTACATGAAAAAGATTAAGTAGCAGGTACTCTTCTAACCAGTACTTGAGCTTGAACAAGTGTTAGAAACATGAATTCAATTTTGTAAAGTGCTTTGATGTCATGAAACTTGTCATAAAAGCATCAAGTGGTTCGATATCAACACTAACAAGACACACTGGAATTCTAGAAATAGCACAGCTGCTGCTTTGTTTCAAAAGCTGACTATTTGGTAGCCCGGGAGGTAGGACAATATCTCAACCAACTGCTTTCTGAAAGTGACTCTTGGAATAGGTTTGAGGCATCTCTTTCTATCTGATGGGACATGAAACCCATTATATTGAATTAGAAGATGACAGCACACTCTAAGAATGAGAGGAAGCCAGCCTTATAAAAGAGTCCCTTACATTTTCCTATTGAGAAAACATCCACATCTTGCTTCTTTTCCAGAAAGATTTGATTTTACATGCTTGCTGGAAAGGGAGCATCTGTGTAAATAAAAGCATGTCAAATCTAGAAGTCAGATTCTTTATAATGCAAGGCACTCAATACACTGAGCCATCGTCATCTCAGCAAAACTCATATCCTCTAGACCTATCTATTACAGTCTAATACAGCATTTAAATTTATTTTAAATATCTAATACAGTAGGCTATTTAAATTTAAATATGAGTTAGTTAAAATTTAAATTCATTTAAATTAAACAGAATAAAAAATTCAATTCTTAATTGTACCCCAAATAATAAGTCTTCAAAAGCCACATATGAATAGTGGCTAACACAGTGGATGCACAGATATAAAATATTTCTGTTATCACAGCAAGTTCTATTGGATGGTACTCCCCTAGACTGTTCCTCCCCTGAATTCCTGCAAGAAAAGAGGCAAACAGCGTTCATCATCTTACTATTCCTTTCTTAATTTTTTTTTTAAATTAAGGTATGGTTGGCATGTATTACAGTAGTTTCAGGTGTGTGATTATAATGTTCAACATTTATATACATTACAAAATTCTCACCATAAGTGTACTTAATATCTGTCACCACACCAAGTTATTACAATATTATTGACTATATTCCCCATGTAGTATATTTCATTCCCGTCCCTTGTTTATTCCATAACTGGAAGTTTATACTTGTTAATCCCCTTCACCCACTACACCTATCTCCCCACCCACCTCCCCATACTGTGCTAAGTGAAATAAGTCAGAGAAAGACAAATACCATATGATGGGTGGGATCTGAAAACCAAAACAACCCAGAAACAGACTCATATGACTATTCTTAAGACAACTGACTTAAGCCCAGGAAAAAGTCATACGCCAACTACACATTTACTCTCAAGAGTCTCCTCTCCCCATCCCAACCCCCCACAATTAGGAGCTAATGAGACTTCCCTACGACTGTAGGAAGACCATAAACCTAGGGCACACCCCAGGGGACATGCAGAGCTTCTTAACCATGCCCCACATTCTCCCTTCACAGGCATCTTAAAGCAGGCTCACTCCATCCCTGCACCACTCAAAATACTCCTATCAAAACGGCCATCATTAAAAAGATAAAGTTATGTCTGTTCACTCTTTCATTTGATTCCCAAAACTACTTCCCTTCATGAGGTTATCCATTCTACAAAGATGTGTTGAATGACAACTGTATCCCAGGCACAGTGGTAGGCATAGAAGATGTAGCAACAGATGAGCTAGTCATGGTCTCTCCTCCTGGTGCTCCCAGGCTATCAGGAAACAGTGAACAAGTGATTGAAAGTGTGGTAACTACAACACAGCAAACGATCCAACAGGAAGGCCTAACCTGGTCTTCTGGGTCAGGCAAGGCCTCCTGAGCAAGCAACGTCTGAGGTTTGAGAAATAAGCTCTAGTCAGAGAAAGAGGAGGGGCATAGCATTTCAAGCAAGGTAATGCTATGGTCCAAGGCTTTGAAGTTGGAAGGAACAAAGAATTCAAAGAGAGTCAGTGTGACTGGCTCACTGAGACTGAGCTGAGCAGCAGGGACCAGGGTGACAAAAAGCACCACCATCTCATCTGCATGCACAAAGGTCACTCTTGCTGTGCAGAACGGACAGGACAGGAGCAACACTGCGTTCACAGGAATAATTGCAGAAGTTCTGGGTGGGATCGGGGCCTGGAATCAAGGCACACTGCAAGCAGGCAATGTAGCAAAAAAAAAAAAAAAAGAGAGAGAGAGAGACTCAACAGGACCTAAGACTGAATGGGAATCAAGAGTGAGCAAGAGAGAGGAGATTAAAAGTGACTCCCAGGAATCCAGTTTTAGGAGTTGGTTGGATGGCAAACTGGCAGATACTGTAAAAGGGGTAGGTTGCAGGCGGCCAGGCATTAAAGTTGAGAACTAATGGAATTAAAAGATGTTTATGAAATGAGCTAAAATGGAGGTGTCTGAGTTAGCAACAGATCTGTGGGTCATGGGAGTGTAGAGTACACTGAAACCAGCACAGACAATGAGCTCGCCTCAGGAGAGAACACGGACACGAACACCAAGAGAAGAAGCCGAGGCCCGCAGAGAGCCCCACGATGACATGCTGGTCTGCAGGGGCTTCCCAGGGAGGCAGCCTGCCTTCAAGAGGTCGGCAATCTAGTAAACATTTCATTAAGAATCATCGATGATGTGATCTCAGCAATCAAGCATTTGTGGCTGGCAAGAGACAGTTTTTTCCAAGGTTTTCTGCAAGATTTGAAATGTTTGAGCACTTTCAGATCTTCCTCGCTGTCTGAGGCTTAGATCCGGGTTCACGCTTGATTTCCGGCAGCTCTGGTGCGGAAAAGCCAACTTCTCCCCGTTCCTTGACGTGAACTGCCAACTGGTGGCCACATCAGGCAGAAGCAATCTTACCCTTTCCTCTGGGTTGCTTTGAGATCCATGCACCTTTTAGATTTCCTCTTCCTCACTCCAAACTATTTTTAGCTTCTTTCGTGGTATCATTGAAGTATAATTGAGCAGGAAGGTCAAGCGGCAGTAAAAGCAATGACTCATTTTTTCCCCTCCTTTCTTCAAATATGTTTCTATGCAATTATCAGAACATGTAAGCATTGTTAATGAGACAAGAAATATGGATTTCAGAAGTGCTCATAAATTACTGTAACACCATAGACATGTTCCCACTAATGATATTAATCACATTTTTAATTGATTTATAGAATTCAATTAACTCATGGTTGTTTTTTCTTCTCCTAGCATTAAATTCTGGGCAACAAAATAAATTTAATGGCTGATAAAATAAACGAACATGGTTGTTTTATTTCATGGTTTCAGGGTTAGTCACAAGATTCAAAATATAGCTCCAGTTTTCCCAGTTTTTCCCAGATATATACACTTGTTCAGATTCAGTTGCAAAGCAGACAGAAAACTGGTTTTAATCAGAGTTGAAGTTTTGACAAATGAATATAATGAAAGAAATGAATACAAGAGTCTCCAGGTACTTTGAAGCTGCATGCATGGAACTGAGTAATTGCAATGGTAATACAAACTCTTAGTATACTTTTCTGTTTTTTCCCTTACTTCTCCTCTTACAGATATGAAAATTATGGAAAAATAAATTATTTTCCTTGTTCAGGGATGGGCTAAGTCAAGACAACCGTGTCCTCTGTCCATAATGTTAGGATCTACAACCCGTCTAGTGAAACAGGTTTTCATTTTGGCTAAATTTCAACCAAAAAGCAGTAAACTAAGATGGAATTATATAAGAAACTGATAACATCACCACTATTCATTGTAATTCAGTGAACCACAAGAAGTGTCTGATAGCAATCTTGTTTTTGTTCATAGTTCCAATTATGTATCACACAGAATAATTATACAAGTTCTATTTTTCTGAGAATTTCTAATTGACAAGAGATAAAACACCCTTGTGTCACCTGAGTCTTATGCGTAACATTCAGTTGTTTTAAGGGAGATGAAACTCATCCAAGTCGAAAATCAAAGCGAAATTCAACAAATGTCAAAATCATGAAACAATCCAAAGGGCCAGTATTAAGCCATGTGCTTTCTTAATCATTTGAGTTCCCTACAGTTCAGATGTTTATAAGAACATCTTTATGAAATATGTTTGGTGTTTTGTCTGAAAGATGCTCAGAATCTTTATTTCTCTAAAACATCCCATAACCATTGAACGACTCATTGATAAATCAATGTGGAGAGTGCGGGCTGCATAGCACTAGGAGGTGAATTAAATAAAAACAATTCCTGTCCTTGCATTAACTTGAAACATGATTATCGCCAATGCATGAATCAAATGAGGGAGAAGATGGGAAAACACTCTGAAAATTATACATCATGCAAAACTAAAGAAGTATTGTTCTCATAACAAGAAGAGTTACACCACAAACACCCCTGCAGAGGAGAGCTCCATCACAAACACATATGCACAACTTGACCAAGTTGATCAAATAAACTTGAAGAAATACACAGCAGAAGTTTAAAATGTATGGCAGCTGCAAAAGTAAGACTCAGCTTTGAAACGTCCCATTAATTTCTGGTTTGAGGGTTCACTCTTGGTGAGGAAGCTTCACGAAGCCACTTATCCTTGTTTTTTCATCTAATTCTCTGATTTCCCCTTTTATCTTAATTCCCAGAATAACTATGAAGCAGCAACCAAACAGAAAACAGAAGGCCAGATTGCCAGCAGCACCTGTCTAAATACCATTCCACTGTGCAGTGAGCAGTGACGTGTGGCCAGTACGTGCATGCAGTAAATTATGTGAATCACCCATCCCCCAGGTGCCTGTGCTGCCAAACATGGAAGTTCACAGTGCATAGCTGAAGGATCTCTTTGCTCAGGAAGGTTTAAGCAAAGTTCAAACAAAATTTGCTCCCCTGTGGATAATCTTAAATCAAAATCAGGATGCCACAGGCTTGATTCATGAGCCTATAAAACCCTATGAGTCCTGACACATAGGCACATTCTCGGATTCCCACCAAATCTTCTTTTGCTCTTTCCGCTAATAACATCAATTTCCCCTGGGTCATCATCACATCTCAGCAGTTTGTGTAGGAAAAGTGGGATTGCAGGAGAAATTTTTTAAAGCCCCTCTTACAGAGTGCATTGCTTTAAAATATGTGGATGTTTTCTTGGATGCTTATTGGGGTATAAATCTCTATCAGCCTCTTGTCCACAGCCAAAGATTCACTTTCTTGGGGCTCTCTCTTTTGGCCACACAAACTTTGAGATGATCTGCAGCACCAAATACCTTAAAGGGGTGAATAATTCACCTTTCAAATGAGTGCTGGAGACAACCATCCATGGCTGCCTAATTCAGCCCTTTCTTAGCTCAGGTCGCCTGAGCCATACACCACAGACTGGAAGGCTTAAACAACAGACTCTCTTTGAATTCTTTGTTCATTCCAACTCACAATTTTGGAGGCTAGAAGTCCACAATCAAGGTGCCAGCAGGACTTCTCATGAGGCTCCTCAGCTCGCAGACCCAGGCTTCTGGCTGTGTCCTCACATGGCCTTTCCTCTGCGTGTGTGCATGGAGAGAGAGGGCAACGTCCTGGGGCCTCCCTCTCTTCTTTTCAGTATACGAGGCCTAGCGGACTGAGGCCCCGCCTGTGTGAACTTATTCAACTTTAATCACCTCTTCAAATGCCCTATCTCCAGAGAGTCACACTGGACGCTGAGTCTTCAACATATGAATTTTGTGGGAACACAGTTAGGAGAAAGGGATGGTGCTAGACTCAGGAAATACACAAATAAGTAAGAACTTATCCCCACTCTCCAAAAGTACACACCTTACTGTGGTGAGATCAATGTGTGTACAACTACCCAGGACCCAAGTCAACTGTGAAAAGTGTGAATGTTAGAATCTGATAAGAGAGAGTGGTAAGATGTTACAGAAGAAGGTAGCCAGTGGGCGAGTTTAAACAAAGGGTGTGCTGTGGTAGCGAGGCCCTTAGAAGGACCCTTCAGGCCACAGTGAAGGTGGCCTGTGATGGTGACACGGAAAGCAGAGAGGGATGGCAGTGGCCACTTGCTAACCCAGAAGATGAAGGGAGAAAGCTTGAACTATACCATCAAGACGACTGAAGACAAGGAGATGGATTTCAGAGACTTTCAAGAAATAAAGTCAAGGAAATCTGGGAATATCAAGGAAATAATGATTTCCATCACAAAGGACTTCTTGAAGAGCACTACTTTATTTTTAACTTATCTCACTGCACTCACTCAATTAGCATTTCCACTTCCCCTTGATTATATCTCTGTTAGTATATGTTGCAAAATACTTGTAATCCAGTATGACTTGCTTTCAAACATACTCTGATCACCCTTCCCAAGTATACTATAATTTTACAAATTTAAACTTGTTAGACATAAGCAATGGATATTGAGAGCAAAAACCTATTAATAAATCCCTAACAGCCTTAACTACTTGTATATATATGCCCCTAATATATACTTAGAAACTACATCTCAGAGTTGACCTGTAAACTCTAAATGTAAGTTACTGTCAAAGCCAAAAATCAGCTGGGCACCTTTTCTTCTCCTTCCCTATCCGTGATACACCATCCGACTGGGCACCCAGCTCTGTGCCTTGAATCACTGCGGACTTCTCTGGCTCCCTGAATCCGTTATCCAGTAAGTCACAGAGACCTGCAGGATTCCTTTAGCTTCTAACATTGAAATGGCTTTAGCAGTCATCTTTTCCTTTCTATTTCAGGCCCCGTCCTTAGTGGTACCAGAACTGACCCAATCCGCTCTGCGTGCAACAACCACGTACCGTCCGGAGACATACGTCCGTCCAGGCACACAGACGTGAGGCCTCCCCCTGACTCCCTCTGGCAGAGCCGGCACTTTTTCCTTAGAGGCTGCGTCACTACCATTTGTTTGTATGTGTCTCCCTCCAACTAGACTATGAGATCCTTTAATGCAAGAGCCATATCCTGTTCAATCAAATCCATACCATGCTGCTGCAGACCTTGTACAGAGTTTGTTTGTTGAATTAATTATACTATTAAGACAGTCCTTGTATTAAGGGATTATATTAGTGATTGTACTAAATAGTATTGCATGAGTATATGCTGTTTCTCCTGCTCACATGTAAAGCACTTCGGTGCCAGGCAGGCTGTTAAATTTCCTCAGAGCCCAGGAAGGACAAGGCAATGCCTGAGGCCTTTTAGGCACCTACGTGATTCTGGTTGTCATGGGCAGTATCTTTACCCACCGCTGCACAAGCAGGAACCAAGTCAGGGCCAAAACTCATTTTCTTACTTCCCTTATATTAGTAAGCTCCATTCAACATACCACTTAAGAGAACAATTTCTCAGCTCCTCTTCAAAATCTATTGCGCCAACATGAAAACGTGGCTGGTCTCTGAACCCTATGGGGGGCTTCTACCTGTGCTTTGTTTGGGAGCAAAGTGTGATAATGGGAATTTAGTCATTTCAGAAGATTAGAAAGAAAACTTAAAAACTGAGTTCTATAGCCACAGCCAACTATTACTCTTCTGTCTGCCTTGAAATGCTCTCTTGGCCGGGTTCCTAAAAAGTGTATAGTATCAAATAGTTGCTAACTTACAAGTTACCCAATCATTTCAGAGTCAAATAATTAAGCTATGAGAATAAAACATATGCCCTGTCCTCACCCTACTCCCACTCCTTTTCTCTAAACTGAAAGTGTTTTATTTACATAGGTTGCCTTACAAACAAAGCACAAACCATAGGGAACAATATTAAAGCACCTCTGGTATTTTCTAGCTTGCCTTTGCATTGTTAAGAGCCATATTTTGCCTTGTTGCTATGGCAAAGACCAGACTAAGTTTACATGCAGCAAATGAGCACAAATGGATGATTCAATGTCATTTACAAATGTCTTGTTCATAACAATAATAAAGAACATTTAAGTTGTGTTTACTGTGTGTCTGGTACTATACCAAGGGTTTATATGCTGTCTATTCTTTTGTGCGCATTCTGTCATTTAATCCTCACACTAGTCCTATGTGGTCACAATTATTCCTATGTACAGATGGGGAAGAAGAGGCTGAGCGAGGCCTGGTTGTGCCTACAAATACACTAGAAGCTGGAGCATCTGGGACAAGCCAAGTTCAGTCTGACTCCAAAGCAGCCATCTTTACTCCTGCTCCTGCCTTAACTGGGAGATTCAGACGGAAGGGAAACAGGACATGGTCACGGGACTCAAAGGCACAGGCTGAGCATGGTGCACCTTCCCGCAGCAATTCTGCTCAATGGTAAAGTAATTTAATACATTTTAATATATTAAAACAAACACAGGTGCATATTAGCATAATGTGAACCACACGCACTTTTAAAATAAGAGGCCCCATAACTGCCATCTTTTTTGAGGTGGAGTCCCACCTGAGGCTGCGTCTCAAACTTTACCTGCCTCCCCTCCTCCCCTTCTTCTTCACTACAAGGAGCATTTATTTGGCCCCACATGTCATTAAAAGCCTCAGGTGCAACCCAGACAATGGCCCACATCAGGAGGTACATTCCCGGCGCAGAGACATGGCAGTGGGTGGTTGGGGTGAGCTGTTTGGTTGGTTCATAGGACGAGAGCCCCAGGCAGAGGACAGAGGAGTGAGTACCGAGGTTTCCATCACCAGGTAGAGTCCCACACAAGGACTGGTAGAATCCCAGGCAAGGTAAAACTGGGAAGAAAACAGAGTTAGAGAATCCTGAGCTGGAAGGGTACCTTCAGGTTCCAGATTCAGGATCTGGATGGTAAAGAAGAAAAAGAGAAAGAGGAGGGACAGAGAGACGGAGACATGGAGAGGAAGGGAGAGAGGGAGAGGGAGGGAGAGGGAGAGAAGCAGAGAAGCAACAGAGAGAAAGAGGAGGGAGGAAAAGGAAGAAAGGCAGAAGTCGGAATACCAGTGCTTCAATGTCTTACCAATTATGGTGACCACATGAGTTTAGTCTTGGTCGCTCTTCCAGTATATTGTCATTTGTTGCCTTAACCAGCATCTAAATCCTGTTCCCATTTGACAAATTCCTCACCGTAAGAATCTAGGTAAGAGACAGACACTAATCTCACCTGAGAAGCTAGAAGCACCAGCCCATCCTATACATCACCCCAACTCTGCTGAGAAACGCTCTGCAGAGGTAACTGCCACCCTCCCTGCCCCTGGCAGCATTTCCTCAGTACTGGCCCCTCGCATGGGCTGAAAGTGAAGACCATCAGGACATCCAGCTGTAAAAAAGCTGAAAGATGCCAAATCAGGCAAAGGTGAGGACTGCTCTTTGATGTCGATGGAGGAATAGAATTTTTGCCGAAAATCTAATGGTCTTACAAACAGCTTCACGGCTCAAGCCAACGTTTTGCACTGTGTCTGAGGTATGAAATCCATAAATATTTTTCTGTGGATCTTACCTAACAACAGATCAGCTTCCGCCTTAGCTTCTACACTTAATAGCCTAAGATTTTTTTCTGTGCTCCTCTACCTCCATCTAGTGACTAGAGAGTTGACTGCAACACTGCCTTCCCTGTAATCTGCAACTGCTACTGGCTTTTCCCTGCATCACTAATTTTGGGTCTGTTTGGGCTTTTGCAGCTGGAAAACACCCCTACCTATCATGGGGTACAGAATCCATTTAGCTGTGGGAAACCAACATCCTGAGGTATCCGTTCTGCCTAGGGCTGAACTGCACATTCTCAACATAGTTTAGCAATAACTGGTAAAACTGGTTTTGTGTTTATAGTATTTCCTATTTAAAACTCTACCTTTGGATTATTTTAATCTTGCCAGAATTTATGCTTCAGTGCAGCAAACAAAAAATACAGAGAATTGACAGAAGAAACAGCAGCTGTTTCTAACAATTAAGTGTGGCTACAAGTGCTCTCTGGGATCTAATTCATATAGAAGTCAGAGATGAGGTAATAGGGAATCAAGAGAAATTCTGAACTGAGGAAGTCCTAATGACCACCTGATAAAGAGGAGCCATGAAGCGGAGCACAGGAAAGGCAGGGCATATGGCCCAAAGCACTTAGTCCTGGACCAGAGTCACCAGTGCAGATGCTATGAGCTACTCTGTCTTCTTCTCTCCTTTCTCTCAAGGTCATTCTACCTACTTACCCAGTCCTTCCCTCATTCCCCAAATGTATTATGGCTTTTTTTTTTCCATTAGCAAAAAGTTACCTTTTGCACTAACAAGATTATTAAAACATAGAATCACTGAACGTTTGAGTAACGACTTTTTTGCAGACCATCTAGCTCTACTTTTCCCATCCTATGTATAGGATACTAGGTACTTTCAATAACTTGGCTACAATCATAAAACCAGTTAGTTACAGAGCCATTGGAAGACAACTCTATTACAGATACGCAACATTTTGAAAAAAGAAAGAGCTGACATAGGGTAAAAGTAGCCATACGTAGCAATGTCCATAGGACTATAAGATAAGAAATAATGTTCTGATTCAGGGGGAAAATCTTTTTAAGTAGCATTAGATATCAGCCCTTCTTTCTTGACTTTTTTTTTTCCAGATGTCAGTTTCTACCCTGGAGACGTGACTTCAAAGAGCTGGTGGGTCACAGAAATGTCTGGAACCATACAAAGTGGTAGATATTACCACTGGGAAAACTACCAAGTGTTTGCCCTTCTAGAGGCATGGAATTTAAAAACTGTAACCTCTATGCCATCCAGCAAGACTCTGAGGCCCCATTCACCTTGATGGCCGCCACATCATAACCTTTAGTTTATAGCATCACCAACAGAGATTTCCAGAGTAAGACTTCTGGAAATGAATCATTTCCAACCAAAGACACTGAGTTCTACTATTCCCATCCTAAGTCCATGTTGAGGAGGAATGATGAAAAAGAGGAGGAATGTAAAGCATAGGGCCAAACACAATAGTACATTGTTAGAGTCTCTCTCAGGTAAATCAAGCCTTCAGCAGAGTAGAAACCGTAAAACAGGGTAAACTTGGATATGATGACGATTCCATTCAGCACGTACTAATGTACCATCTGGTGGGCTTTGTCATTGATGCCATGGGACATAATTATTTTAAAAGGAAATTAATTTGATTACCAGCAATGAAGTTTTTAATATATGCAAACTAGGAGATGGGCAATGGAATGAAGAAAGTAACCACGTTTCCAGCTTTCTCACTTGAAGAATGGGCCGTGTGTGGGAAGCTTGCCAAGCAGATTGGCACTAAGGTTTCTTCCAGTTTTAAGAGGAAAGGGTGGCAAGATTTCCACAACAAAGCTTCTAGGTGAATTTCAAGTGTGCTTGTTATCACAAAGTACCACTAGAGGTCAGATTAAGCTCGGTAATTGAGCTCATCTGGAATGCACATTGAGCAAATGCAAAAGTTTACCTAAGATTGATGCCTTGCCGAGCAGCCCTTCACCTCTACCCTTCTGAGTTATGCATGTTGATTCCAGTGTGATAAAGTAAAATATGAAAATCTCTGAAACCAGAAAGTACTTTCATTCACCTGTAACTTGCAATTGCTTGGTACAAGAATGCTTATCTTTCTTTGCTAATCTGAATGTTGCTAATTGGATGTGTCACCTAAAGTTCTGGTGTTCTCTTGTTGTTTGCTCATGCTACTATGTTAATCAATCATTGCATGGAATTGGGGTTGTAAGATTTAAAAATGTTACTTGCATCCTCTTTTCTACATGAAGGCATAACTGTATTAACACTTTGTGACTGCGTATATGGCACTTGACTCATTACATGTTTTCACAGTGAAGTGTAAAGGAATGGATGAAAAAAATGAATGACGGGGAATATATATAATCCTTGGACACTTGCCTTGTTTAGCCACCAATCAGTCCTAGTTTAGGCACAACTGTGAAGCCTACAGAATTAGATTTTCTGTATGCACCAATGTCCATGTAGCTACCATTCTCTCTCTCTCCATCACTCCCATTTTCTCTCTTCTCAACATCCCTTGTTAAACTCTGTTCTCAGGAAAGATCCAAATAACTCCCAATACAATAAGATATAAGAATCTGATGATGCAATTTTGTTCCCTGGGCACACTTGCAATTTATCAAAGGCCTAGTAAAAGGCACAATTCCAAAAGTAGAATTGTAATCATCCAGAGAGATTGTAATTGGGAGACAGGATGATTGACAGAATCCTCAAAATATTCCCACTGAGCCAACACCACAGGCCAACGACAAAGACTGGCCTTGCTCCCATTAACGTATACAGCCTGAATGGCTAAGTCAGGCCATTTTTTTTCTTGTAACAGCATTTATTGACCATTTACTGCATGTGAGGACACAGAGTCAAGTTCTTGCACACTGAGCTGAATTCCTGATGCAGGAGTTTTCTTCCCTAATAATACAAGGGATGGCTGCTTGAGGACCTAGTGATTTCTCCCTACATAAGGTACTAACAAGCAACTCGAGCCTCCTGCCATCTCCAGGGCAAGGACCAGAGAAGGGGGATTCTCCTCCTCTTCCTCTGTCTCTGTCTCTCCTACATCGTGTTAAAGGATGGGGGCAGGGGCAGGAGAGGCTCTGAGAGTCATGCTGAGGGGATGGATGCAGAGTCCTGCCTGACCACCTAACTGGCAGCCTCCAAGTACCCATAATTTCCAAACAGCTCTGTGGTATGATGACACATAAAATGTCCTAGTGGCTCTCAGTAAGACCCAGTGCAAACAAATCTCAAGGCCTCAGGGTCCTCTGAAGTCCTAGAGGCTGATGCATTAACATTCAGGATCACAGCCTTGACCACCCAATTTCCAGCTTCTACATGGAATCACCATCATAGTTCTGTCTGCTTTAAAGCATAGTTGGCAAAACAAGTACAAATAATAAAAATTCTCTCTGACATTGATAGTCTCAGTAACAAAAATAACACCTTATATTTACCTAGCACTTGGCAGTTTACAGAGAGATTCAGGAAATCCCTTCATCTGTCCTATGAGGTTAATATTATATATATTTCCACACCTCACAGATTTTTAGAGTTGTTAGGGGATCATCTGCTCCACCCTCACCTCCACAGTTAAGCACTCCCAGTGCTGAAGGAAATGCTTAGCTTCCTCAGCCACACCCTTCTCTTCCCCACGATCCAACACCACCTTCCATAAGCACCAACAATTTACAGAAGATGAAATTGAGCCCCAAATATTTTAGGTGATTCTCTCACATCCACAGAAAGCATGCAGTTGGAAAAGCAGGGTCTCACACTGGTTGAAGGGTTTTTCAATCCTCATGGCATGAAACTATTAGGCAGCAAAACAGACATGAGTGGGGTGGAGAGAGAATAAAGGCAGAAAAACCCACTCAAAGGGACTCAGAGTTAACCAGATAAAAGCGGAGAGCCAGAAAGGACTCACAGAGTTAATAAGTTAATCAGTTGAAGTCTCAAAGACCATGAGCAACTTAGAATGTCCAGATATTCCCCAGATAAAGAAAAGTATTTGAGTGTAGCCCATGTCTTCACTGTACCTATTAGATCATGCCATTGTAAAATCTGCTTAGCCTGCAAAAAGGCCCAGCTTATTCTTTAACTTAACCTAAATGCTCTTTTTTCCTCTTCTTCCAGCCCCTTATTGGAGTACAAGAAACTTTGTAACCAGCACAGGAGATAGACCTCCTAAGTGTAAATAAACCTATGTGGACAAAGAATGCTGAGATCTGAAGCAACAGTCACCTAAATAACCCTATTCTTAAAACAAAATTTCAAAAGAATTATGAATCACCTGTGTACATCATGCCTTATGCTGACTCCTACCCAAAAGGCCCTATAAAACCCCAGGCCCTAAACCCTTAAGAACGCCTCCTCTCTGAGGTTGCGCACACTTGCCTTCTTCTGTGTCACTTTCCCTGCTCTACTCCAGATAAGTAGGGAGGGGCTGCTAAGAGCTCTGATTTGAGCTTGCAAGTTCCCATCCCAGGAGAGGACTGGATGGAACTGCAGCTGTACAATCTTGCTCTTTAGTAGCCTGCCTGAAAATCTCCTTTCTTTCCCTTTGGGAAGTTCTCAGAAAGAAATCTCACTCCATCCAGTGCTCTGTGGCTCCCCCAAATCCTGGGGTGGTAGGGACTTAGCTCCCACACTGTGCAGATTCAAGCAGAGACTGAGTGCCAGGTGACCCTGGCTTTAGGAGTTGGCAAGGGATGATGCCCAATGCTGAGCAAGAGTTTAATAAGCTTCCCTTTCCTCCCTCTTTTTTTCCTTCCTCTCTGCTCTATTCGAGTAAACCTGACTTTGTCTACCTTGACTCTGGCCCGCTCCTCCCTTGGAGTGCATTCAAATAAAACCTTAACTCTGCTTCACCACTGTGTCTCTGCCCTTCGATCCTTGGTTGTGGCTGGGACCAGAACCAGGGAGGACAAACTCAACCTCCAACATGACCTCTTAGCAGCACCACAGACACTGCTGACCCCTAAGTGGTTTCATGAACCATCTCTTTTTGGGTTTCCACTGCACAACACCCTTGATTTTTCTGCTATCTCTGGCCCCTTCTCATTCTCCTTGTGGACATTAGGGTTGGCCAGACTTACTTCCAAGCTCTCTTATTTTCTTACTCTGTAGACTTTCCTCAATTTGTGTCTTATTCTCATAGTTTTAAATATTATCTAGGCTACATCTATTTTCAAGTTTATGTCTCTAAGCCACACCCCCTTTCTGAGTTCCAGACACTCATCCAGATGTCAACTTGTCATTTCCATCTTGATACTTCCACATGTCTTATACTCAATTCTACTTTTCACCCTAACCACTGCTATATTCTTTTCCATTTTAATGTGTAACACCCTTACTCCCTCAGAAAATTTTCATCTTCAAGCTCTTTCTCTCTTTTCCCCCATATTCAACCAAACAGAAAGTACCGTAGCATCTGCTCCCAAAATGTATCCTCAACCCATTGCTTTTATCTTCAAAAATAAAAATAAAATTATAAAACAAAAGAAATCTGAATACTAAATATTTAATATTTAAAATACATTGTTAATTTTTAGTATTTTCATTTTTAGAGGTACATATTGAAATATGTATAGATAAAATGACATGTCTAAGAATTGATTTAAAACAATCTGACGTAAAAGGACATCAAAATGGCCAACAGGCATATAACATCACTAACCGTCAGGGAAATGCAAATCAAAATCTCAATGAGATACCACCTTATACCGTTAGAATGGCCATCATCAAAGAGTCAACACAAGTGCTGGCAAGGACATGGTGAAATGGGAACTCTTACCCACCTGGTGAGAATGTTAATTGGTCCAACAACCACAGAAAACAATATGGAAGCTCCTCAAAAACCATATGATCCAACAATCCATTTTGAGTATATATCCCAAGGAAATGAAAACAGGATTTCAAAGAAATATATGCACTCCCATGTTCACTGAAGCATTATTCAAAATATATCCCCAACATATGGGAACAACCCAAATGCTATCTGATGGATGAATGGATAAAAAAGATGTGGTATATATACATAATGGAATATTATTCAGCCATAAGAAAGAAGGATATCCTGCCATTTGGAACAACATAAATGGGTTTTGAGTACATTATGCTGTTAGGTAAGTCAGACACAGAAAGACAAGTACTGTATGATATCACTTATAGGTGGAATCTAAAAAAACCAAGCTCATAAAAAACAAGAATAAAATGGTGGTTCCCAGGGAAGAGAGTATGGGTGGGGGATAAGACTGACGTTGTTTAAAGGTACAAACTTGCAGCAGGTAGTAAATAAACCCTAGAGATCTATTGCACAGTATAGTGAATACAGACAATAATCGTGTACTATAATTATGTAATGTGATAAATATCACAATGGCAATCATATTATAATATATAAATATATCTAAGTAACGTGGTATACACCATACATTTACACAATGTTAGACATCATGTATTCAATAAGAAAAGAAGCAAAATAAAATAAAATCATTTAAGAACTTGTAATAAATAGATAAATAATAAAACAATCTGAGGTAAGGGTAAGTATGAGGGATACAGATAAATAATATACACATGCAAGGATAATTACTGAAACTGGGTGATAGGCACATCAGTGTCATTATACTCTCTTCACTACCTTTGTTTGTGTTTGTAAAATTCCACTATAATGTTGTAGAAAAAATTTAATGGGTTGCTTCAAATAAAGGAAGAAAATAAGACAATATTAGATGTTATACTTTTATTCCAAGCAAGTTATTTGTCAGCTTTATTATGAGATCAAAACAATGTCAATTTAACCTAACAGCAATTTGCCCCAAACAATTCAAAATTATCAAGACTATGACATATACATTTATATCTACCAACTCTAAGACTAACCTTTCCCTAAGTAAATATTATACTTTGTTAATGATGGTTTGAAACCCATCATAATTACTAAGATACACACTGATCATGCAGAACATGCAGGCAAATGTCAGTCGTTTTTCTGTAGTGGTTCAAAATACCATGCTAAAGTTTATCCAGGCCTTTACAGTATTTCACTAAATATGAAATACATTTTAAATTTCCTACCTAGGGACAGAAGAAAGACCATATACCATTGGGAAATATTGTCTTTCCTGAAGTAAGTGACTTAAAAAATACATGGAAATATGATGACTATAAATTAAAATACATTCTTTTGTCAGAAAATACTATTGGAAGATATAAAAACATTGCTTGAATTTGAAAAATTGGAGAAATAAGTATTACCCAGTGTAGGAAGTTTGCTCTACAACTGGATGAAAGTTTTTCTGTTTTTCACAGGTCTATGCTTATGGTATATTCTAGATTTTTTCCAATAATGGCATATATGAAGCACTAATTTTCTTGGGAACAACTAAGGGAAAAATGTATTCAAAGACTTATTCTACTTAGTAAGTTATTTCTGTAATGAGTGTATGAAAATAGTTTAAGCTAACTATTGATGGAGCAGAAGTTGAAACTAACCATTGAATATAATAAAAAATAATAATTCCAGAGTGAGTTATGGAGAGAGCAAATCACATGAGATTATATGCACTGTCATTCAAAAGCAAGCAATTACAGCAAAGATGAAACAGACATGTACAAAGTGCTACAGAATGTCATTGTTGCAACTGATTTTACTAAAACAAGATCTCTACAATACCCGGTAGTGATGGAGAGTAACCGTGAAAATCTTTTGTACTTATGGCAGTCTCCTGGTTATTCCACAGCAAAGTAGTTAAAAGATATCAAACCTACTGATGAGATACACATATTTCTTTTACAAAAAGACAAGCAATCCAAATTTGTTGAATTTTTCTTTAATGGCATGTGGCTATCATAAATCACATTGGCAGATAATTTTTAAAATAAGTAAGTAAGCAAAATCTGTCTTTTCAAGTTAAAGGTGATGCTTCAGGGCTAAGTGAGAAGGTGGCTGATTTTCAAATAAATCTGCAAGAAAACCTCAGAGATAATAGAAGTTCAGCTCTAGACCACTGCCATAAGGCAAATATTGGAGTGTTGCAACAAGGTGAGTCAAATGAGCTATTTGGTTTCTCAGTGCATATAAAAGTTATGTTTATACTATCCTGTAATCTAAAGTGTGCAATAGCATTATGTCTAAAAGAAACAATGACATACCTTTAAAAATACTTTATTGCTAAAAAAGTACTAACCATCATCTGAGCTTTCAGGGAGTTGTAATCTTTTTGCTGGTGGAGGGTCTTGCCTAGAAGTTGATGGCTGCTGACAGATCAGGGCAGTGGTTGCTGAAGGTTGGGGTGGCTAAGGCAATTTTTAAAAATAGGACAATGAAGTTTGCCACATTGATAATTCTTCCTTTCACTTGAATACTTAGAAACCATTGTAGGGTTGTTAAGGCCTAATTTCAATATTGTGTCTCAGACAACAGGGAGGCCCAAGGAGAAAAAGAGGTATGGGAGACTGCCGGGCAGTGGAGCAGTCAGTTTGACATTACTTTCATGGCCTTATGTGGGCACAGTTCATGACAACCCAAGACAATTACAATAATAACATAGAAGATCGTTAACCACAGATTACCATAACAAATATCATAAAGCAAAAGTTTCAAATATCGTGAGAATTACCAAAATGTGACTCAGAGACAAGAAGTGAGCCAACACCGTTGGGAAAATGACGCCAATAGACTTGCTCCACACTGGGGCACCACAGATCTTTGGTTTGTAAAAAAGCAATATCTGCAAAGAATAACAAAAAGAGGTGTACCTGCACAGAAAAGATTCTAAAAATGGATCTTAAACATTTTTCATCATTATGGGTTTGTGTTGCTATAAATAATGTGTATCACCTGCAGAAACATGGGAACAAAATTATTTTCTCCAGAAAAAAATCCTGCAAATGAATGTTAGGTATTGAGTCCATTCTGATGAGTTTTAAAAGACTAGCAGATCATCACAAGAGAGGATGGATATTAAAAACTGAATTTTAACAAAACTTTAGCGTAATTAATGTAAGATTAAAAAGTATCACATAAAGCAGTTATAGCTACTGACATCCTCCTTCATTTGGGTCTATATATGGATGTGAGGTATGTTTATCACCTGTAACAAGTCACTAAAACCAAGCATGGAAATGAAGTATACTTGGAACCAGAATTTTGATTCTAAGTGGTATATTGTTTTAAAAATATTAAAGATACTCAACCAAAAAAAAATTATTATTGGCAAGATCATTATTTTTATCATTTAAAAATTATTTAATTATTTTAAATATGATTTATTTCATCTCATCCTTTCATTTCACCTCTATTTTTGTTTATTTTTTTATGTGGTTCATAATACATATATCAGTATAAAAGTACACTCATTTGAAATAAGTATACCTTTTGGGGAGAGCTGGCTAATTTGTTTATCTGATAGAGAGCCTCCAGGATCTGAGTTGGAGGGTAGAAGCTTAAAGTAACCTCATGGTCCACCTTAAATATTTCTTCAGGATTTCCTTCCCTCTCTTTGTAAAAGTGAAATTAAATTACAGTGAATTTAAAGGACAGCCTTAGAGTGACAAGAAAGAATGGGGGATGTCATAAAGGTCGAGCACTTATAGTAGGTTTAAGGTATTTGCTGCCAGGTAGCCAGAATGTGGGCCTGGGTGAGGTGCTGATTGAAATGGGATGAGGAGACTGCATGATGGTAGAATAAAGAATTGGTAATAGCTTAATCCTCTCCACTATACTAACCATATAAACCATAGAAAGCCTAGAACTTTCCTCATGTACATGGATAAGAACCAGAAAAAGCATTTATTGTACAAAGTTATTATTACTGTTGAGAATTTGTTATATGATCAGATCAACTCAGCAAATCCACTGGATAGTAGTCTCTTATGCGATGCTCTGGTAATGGAATTTTCTCCCAACCTTTCACAAAGTGGTTTGTTAAGCAAATAAGTAATATAAAGCTGAGCCTTCTCAAAAGAGAGGAATTTAGAAGTAGTCTATTAAATCAATTAGTATGTTAATTAAGAATTATTCCTATCTAATTATTAGAATATAAGATTCTCTAGCACAGTAGCTTTCCAAGTTTTTGATGAGGACTCCTGGTAAGAAAAGCATTTTATATCCTATCCCAGTACACGAATGAATATGCAATTAAGATCTCACAAAATAATTTTTGCCCTTATGGAGAACATAATAGGACATACCTATTTTATGCCATTTTTTAAAATTCTAGTCACACCTCCTGAACTGATTTCCCTTCCCACTGGCGAGTCTGTGCTGTTCTAGCGCCTATGGTCCAGCTCAGCATCCCCTAACCACAGCATTATTCTGCAAAGCTGAAGTAACACAGTTGCATTTCTTCTTTTTTTTAATATTACATTATTCCATGCTTTAAAAAATTCAGACAGCTTGTCCCTCCAAATAAGTAGTTTGCAAAATCTCACTGTTGCTAAAAGGCCTTGATGGAGAACTCAAGAGTCAGAGGCTTGGTACTTGAAGAGAGTGGTGTGTACATAGGTGAGTGGGGGTGCTACCCACAGGGCCAGGAGGGTAACACACATGGGCAGATCCTAGCTCTGAATGAGAAACACATCAGCATGACCGATAACAAAAGCTACATGATAAAAGACACCCATTTGCACTTGCTAAGCACCAGGTACTGTTTTAAGCACATATGCCACCATTTATTCCTCTAACAACATATTGAGGTAAAGACTATTGTCAACCCCATTTAAGATGAAGAAAATTGAGTGTGGTTGTGTTCCATTTGCAAATGTGTGGGAAAGTATGGGGATATTGGCTTGGGACATATTAAGTTTGAGATCTCTGTTAGACATCCAACTAGAGAGAGCAAGGTGGTAGATAGATACATATGTCTGGACTTCAAGGAGACCTAGGCTGAGGGTGCGACTTGGCAATATATAGATTACAATTAAATAGCACTGAATGAGATCAGCAGGAAGGAGTGTACAGCACCCTGGAGCACTCTGCTATTAGTAAGTCAGTCCAAGAACATGCAGAAGTGAACTGAAAAAGGAGGTAAGCCAAGGAAGTGCGATGTCTTGGATGTTAATGAATAAAAAGAAAAAATGGGGAGTGATCAACTGTATCAAATTGTATGGATAGGTCATTAAAAGATGTAGAGACCACTGGTGACCTCAACAATAGTAGTTTTGGTAGAATGGGTGAAAGCTAGATAGCATTGGACTCAAAAAAAATGGGAGAAAAGAAGCTGAAAGTATGGAAGGATAGAGAATACATTTGAGGAATTTAGGTGAAAAGAGGGAAGAGAAATGTATAGTAGGTAGAGAAGAAATGAGGTTAAGAGAGTATTGTTATTAAATGGGAGACATAATAACATGATGGTTTACTGAAGGGAATAATAGAGTGGGGGGAAATTGGTGGTGTAGAAAAGAGAGGAAATTTGATAAAGTTCCTTCAGGTAGCAAAGTTGGGATGGAATCTGGTACCCACTGGAGAGCTTGATCTTAGATAATAAAATGGATATGCCATCTATGGTAATAAATAGAAAGATAGAATATAAAGGTATAGATTCTGGTAGCTGAATAAATAAGATGGTGGGACTGTGGAAATTCTATTCTGATTGCTTCAATTTTCTTATTGATGTAAGAAACAAAGTCTTCAGCTAAGAGGGAGGACAGGGAGACAGTATTCACATGTTCAAGACTAATTCTGATCCTCCAAGAATCAGACATCATGATGGAAAAAAATGTGCAAAGCTTTGTTGGAGAAACCTCTGTGAATAATAATGGGAGAAACTAGACATGGGGGTTCCTTCCAACTGCAACATAGATGTTCTACCTATGAAAGAAGAAAAAAGGAAGGACTCAATAGCAAGAGCCTCAGACTGCAGCACAGGTCTAAGAAAGTCTCAGCTGCGTCAGTGACTTATCTCCCAGTGAAGACTTCCAAGAGAAGGCCCACAGCAGGCAGGGAACTACCATTACTCCAGTACTACCACTGTACTCAGCCAGTATGTGGGAACCATCCAGGAGGAAGCATGCCTGGGTATGAATGGACCCAATGGACCCAAATGTTCAGCAGCTAAAGGCTGTTCACCACCTATGCCCCACAAATGACCTTGACAGGAGATCTGAGTGTCACAACTCCATGGCTGCCACAGAGTTTGCAAAGAGCAGAGAGTGTGAAATAATCAACTGGAATGGAGTGCAATAAATGGCAAAAAATATATAGTCAGTTTCTCAGTCTTATTAAGGGCCTCTTGATAGTCATGTTCCTAACTCCAGTGGCGATATTTTTGCCCAGATGTATACACTTGTTCAGATTCAGGTGCAAAGCAGACAGAAAACTGGTTTTAATCAGAGTTGAAGTTTTGACAAATGAATATAATGAAAGAAATGAATACAAGAGTCTTGAGGTACTTTGAAGCTGCATGCATGGAACTGAGTAATTGCAATGGAATTTAATCTATATAAAGAGGAAAATAAAGGCATGGGAGTAATAAACAGTGAAAAGGTAGAAGAATCAAAAAACTGAAACCCATGCTGGGATCGAGGGAGAGAAATCTGAGTCCTAGAGAGAGTGAGCTGGAAATGTAGGGCATCAGAGGGAGTGATCAGAGGGCAGGATATATAAAATTAAGATTATGAAGTGGTCATAGTTATTGGAGATAATAAGACCTAGGATATTACCAAGGAAATGAGTTGTTAAGGTAGATTAGAGGTAATAACAGAAGTGGAGAAGAGCTGCAGTTGTAGAAAAGGCATAACATTGGAGGGATCACTTACATGTGTGTTGAAATAACCAAAAGTTAAGACAGCATAGTATTAAAGAAAGTAATAAAGAGCCAGTAGCTCAAATCATCTAAAAATGAATGACCCAAGGAGGAGAATATGAAGGCAAGTAGATAATACAGTCTAATGAAATAAGATTCAAATTTTAAAGGGTTTAGGCAAAAAAGAAGAAGAATAGTCTAAAAATGGCAGTAAGAAACAAGGGAGGTACCTAACTCACAACTAGACCCAGTGCAACAAAAAACCACGGGGCAAATAAGGCCCTCAGGGAGGACCTTGGCTTGGTCAGAGCAGGAAGGTGACCAGTGCTGTGTCCTGAAAGGTCCGGCCAAGAGATGAGAGCCTACACCAAGTAGTTCGTTTCATTGGAAGGACTGGTTACAAAGTATTGGAAGAGCTGAAAAGCCCAAATAAGGTTCAGTGAAGAAACTCAGAGATCAGCAACAGGAGGCCCCTATCAGATTTGGCTGGAGAGCCCAGAGGAAGAAGTAACGGTACAGAGCCCAGCAGCTGGAACAAGTGAGAACTGGGACCACAGAGGAAAGTCGTCCAGAAGCCATGACTGGTGGCTACCAGGAGAAGCCGTAGTGACTGCAGGAGCCTGAAGGGGTGCAGGTGGAGTGGTGAGGGCAGAGCGTGGAGACTGCCCTGGCTTCTCCTTCTCTACCACCATTTAAGGTCCCACCAGTGCTTTCTATTGGCTGAGCCGAGATAGCAGCCAGTTGACAAAAGAGCTTTTGAGGGGCTCCACCACCTGCAATACAGAGCACAGGATGGGGGGAGTGGGACACAGTCCTGAAAACAGCTGTTGCCACACTCGACAATGATGCCCCATGAATTCCAAAGGGTCCAACGGAAGGGCTTCAGGAATCAGGGAGGGATTGGGCATTGTACAAAGTTGGAGATTTGCAAAATGACATGAGAATTCAAGTTTGGGAGATGAAGGATAACCTGAGGGTCTGGGGCTTTTTATAGCAACTGACACAAGAATTAAGAGAATAATGAGATTGGTCCAAAGAGGTGATAGTGAGGGGCAGGTCCTGAGTTTTATTATTTTTGGCATTAATGTTAAAAAAGGCCTGAGTATGCACATCAGTGAAGGGAAAAGAGGTTGTGGAAAGTGACAGAGATGGATAATGCAAAATGAAAAGAAGGAGGAAAAGAAGGGAGGGAGGGAGGAAAAAAATAAAAAGAGAAAAGAAAAAAAGATTAAAAAATTGTAACTATGTATGTTGACAAATGTTAAGTAGACATGTGATCATTTCACAGTATATGCAAATGTCAAATCATTATGTTGAACACCTGAAACTAATGTAGTGTTATATGTCAATTGTACCTCAGCAAAAATATAAATAAAATGAAAATAAAAATAAAGAAAAGATAACTAATAAATATGGCAGATATGTATCTTAGTCTACAAATTCTGATGTGTAAGAAATATAACTTTATTATTTTTCTAGAATCCAATCTCTTTTCTTGGATCCACATTCCACTGGAGTGGTAGAAATGTAATCTAATTTTCCCTGAGTTTTATTTTCATCTAAATTAATCTCATCAACTACTAAGGTATGTATGCATATATAGGTACATTGTTAAGGTGTACATGTGAGGCTGGAGTGTGTGTGTGTCCATGTGTGTCTGTAATGGGGGTAGGGAAGGGAAGGAATACTTCTACTTGAACTTCCAAGTCCTCTCTCCACACTGACATCTGCTGACCATCCACTATCACGTCTCACCCTTGGTGACTGGTCCACCTGGGTGCCTGCAGAAATGTCCTGTGTTTCTACCTTCATGGTCCTTCAGAACCTCCTTCTCTGCCATTCTTCGACGCAAAGGTGTCACCTACTACTCCCCTCACCACAATATGGTATGAGAAACTCTATGTGGCTTCAAAGTCCCATCTGGCTAGAATAACACCATGGAGCCATTTTCTCTCAGGCCCACTACCTACCCAGAGCTGTAAAGTGATAGGCCCTTTCTGCTCTCATAAGCTATCTGGAGCTGTTGTCCAAGCCCAGACTCATCCCAGAGCTGGACCCAGGACCTTTCTCAGGAATTCCCCAATCTTCCCTGCATTTCTTCATCCATTTCTATTCTGACAGCCCAAGGAATCCTTAGTGGTAAGGGATGCAAGGAGCGGCAAGTTCTGCTCCTTACTCTTCAAGGCACCTCTGCCTAGGTCTCTCTCTTCTCCTAATCCCTCCTGGGAAAACAAAACCTCTGAACCTTCTCCCTCTCCTGACAGAGTGAATAGGGGCTAGTTACTTCTATGTCGTCAAGGAAGAGACGAAGAGGGGAAAGAAGTTATCCGAGGAAATAAATAATACTGGTTAGTATTTCAAAAACATCATATCCCACAGAATCAAGTTCTGAGAGAAGGTGGCAGGCTGAGCTCAGAATTACAAAGGACAGGAGAAAGTTTGGGAGTAAAGGAACATTTTGACATGGAGATTACAATTCAACTAAATAGCTATATTTTCTTGGTTGTAGCCCTTTCCATGAGTTGGAACTTCCCAATCCAGAAAAAGATGAAGAGCTTTCTGGAAGTAAAATGAGATAGAGTTGGAGAAAGCTTATAAAAAAGCAATCAGCTGTACTATCCTTGTGCACCATTATCACATGAATTTCTCACATCAAATGGGTAGAATTGGTATCAAAATTTTTTTGACAGATGAGGAAACTAAGACAAAGAAAGCTTTGGAATCTGTCCAGAGTCACACAGACCAGTGGGAGTGCTGTGAAGGCTGGAGGCGAGTGGGAACATTTATTCCCAAAAACTCAAGATTGCTTCTTCTGTCATAACTGAACTTAGTAATAAAACTTTTTTTCAAGTACATTAAATTCTTTAATCGGTGATTAAATGTTTTTGTGTCATTGACAGTTTTGTTGTGTGTCTTGAGAAAATGAAACCAGGACATGACTCAGCGAGAGAAAGTGGGAAGTGATTTCGTGGGAACATGTTTCCTGAGTAACCATAGAATACTCCACTTTTGCAGGGGCTTCGATTTACTACTTAGCAAAGCTTCCTGAGAAATAGCTGGGTCTGGATCATGTAGCCGGTCAGTACAGTGCCCCAGCCTCAGCCCCTCCGGCAGATGGGCAGGAGCACATACTTCTGCCAGGATTTTTATCCCAGGGGTCAAGCTGTATGGGTGGAGGTGGAGTTGCTACGAAACAGCTTGTGTGGGAAGAGCCAGGACTATGTAATTGCTCAGTCCTTGGGGAGCCCCAAAAATCAGGCACAGGAAGCAGAGCTTGGCCCTGGAATTTAGAGCAGATTGGAAATGGGGCACAAGATCTGCAAGTCAGAAGCAGGCAGAAGCAGCACCAAATTGAAAACAATGGGCAGGGGAAGCTTGGTCTTCCCATTCCGTACAGTTGCCAACTGGTATTACTAAAGCAATTATTATGCTTCAAAGACCATCACCAGTGTAAAGATTTCTTCAATTTCTCTTCCTGTCTTAATAAAAATGGGTTATACTAGGCATATGATTTTGTAATTTGGTTTTTTCCTTAACATATCACAAATGTGCCCTTTTATTTCTCAGCCAAGAGCAGGTCAGGTTTCTGCCACCTCTTCTCCATTGCCTGGTCTGAGTAAGGAAACCATTGATGTAATAACCGTTAGATCTAACGACCGCCTCCAGTTCTGGATTACTTGACTTATATTATTGGCCATTCCTTCCACAGTCAAACATGCTTCGTTTGACTTCCTCAGCATTCCTCTGTCTGGGTTTTCCATCCATCTCGGGCTGCTCCCACTGATTCTCTTTGCAACCATTTTCTTCTGATGCCCCTTGAATAAGGAAGACAGATACCCTAGAAGCACTGCTTCGTCTTTCATTTTAAACACTGTTCTTGGACATTCCCTTTTACTGACCATCTTAGCATTTCGGCACACTAATTCAAATCTTCAGCCTTGCTCCTCCCCTGAACTCTAGACCCTTAACCTGGATTTTCCACTGACTCATTAAACTCAACATGCCCAAAATAGAACTGATGTCTTCATCCTTTCAAATGTGAAGGTGTCTCTCTTTAAGCTTGGAGACAAAATCCTAAACGTTCTGTCTTTCCTCTTCACCTTGCCAACTAACACATAGCTAACACTATACTGAACTCAAACACAATGTTAAGAGCTTTACAGACATTATCTCATTTAATCCTCACAACTCACTGTACAACAAGGAAGCTGAAGTTTGGGAAAGGTGAAGACACTTGCTCAAAGATACCCAGAACATGGCAGAGCTAAGAGTCGAACTTAGCAATTTGTCTCCATAGCCCAGACCTCATGCTCTTAGCTTCACCCATAAAAAGTCTCAACAAGTCTGGGCTTTTGCAAAAGGAATTTTTACTGAGAAATCATGTGAAAAGAAAATAAAATTCAAAATGTAAAAATAAATATAAAGCACATTGTTTGTTCAAATGTAACAGTGTCCACCTGCATCAAGCTGGCCAGCTCGGGGCTTAGCACCCAGATCTGGTTCCTTCTCAACACAATCCTCTCTTTTGGGTGCTAAAGCAAATCAAGAAAACTCTTTCCTCAAGAAAGACCTGGCTTCCAGATCCAGTGAGCTTATTCCAAATGCTGCTTAATAGAATTAGCCTCTGCTCTTTGACAGTGGGCTCCTCTTCCGTTCTGATTTGCTCTCTGAGGCCAGCCCCACACCCTGCAATGAGAAAAGCACTTCCCAGCCTTAACGCTGAGTTTCAGGCTGCTCTGAAACAATGTCCTCCCTCTCATTCTCAATGGCTTAAACCCTGGAAGTTCTAATGCTTCTACCACCCATTCTTGTGGGTGCTGTTTGGTACTGAACAACGTATTTGACCAAATGATTCCTGAAGCTGGTAGGGCTCCTTAGTGAAGACCAACTTCTTTGGCGTGGTCTGTCTAGTGGTTTTGTGACCTGAACACCACCACCCTTCAGCCAATCTGGCCTTGTCAGCTCCACCACTCCCCACCCGACTCCTGCTCCCATTCCCAAAGCCTAGAAGGAGATTTCTTAATGATTCTTCTAGTTTTTAAGCCACTGTCCTTACACTGTTCTGTCTTAGGATTTCTTCTGTTCTCAACTCACTTGCAGGGCAGTGATCTAAATAGTCTGCTCTGTTTATATAAGCATTTACTGAATACCTACTGTAATGCCAACCACTGTGCTTTTAAGATTCCACAAAAGTTCAAGGACAAAAAGAAACAATCCCCACCCTCAAGGAAATGCCAGCCTGTCTGAAGAACCAGTAAGTATACAGATTATACAAGGAAGTACAGTGAAGTCTGAGAATGGAGCCTCCAAGCTGAAGTGTTGGTCTCTTAGTACAGAGGTGCTGTGATCACTATACCTAAGGTTCCTGAGGACAGAGACTGGATCTTGCTCATTATCCTATCTTAGCCCATAGCAAGTGCCTAGCACAGAGCCCATACCCAGCAAATAGTTTTAAATGAATACTTGTATCCAATTACAAATTCCAGGTGATCTGAGTTAAATTACACAGAGCCAGACCAGATAAATTAGAATACTTTTAAATTGCATCATGGGAAGAATTCCAGTGTCAGGCTGGCCCTAAAGTCAGTAAAGCATCTCACCCCTTCTGACAGCTCCACCTCCATCCAACTTATTTCTAATGAAGATGTCTTACCGATCCTCAGGTTCAACAGGCACTCGGTCCTTTGCGCGGTCTTTGTGTGGCCACTGCTTGAATATCTCCAGATAGAGAAGATTCCCTTTCCTTGAAGGCTCCATTGAGTTCAGACAAATTTTGAAATAGTTCTTTGTAGTAAGATCAAAATCTGTCTTCCTGAAACTGCCACCCATTTGCCCTAGTCTTAGCTCCTAATACCGAAGAGAAGAAATCTAGTACTTTTCACAGAATAGCTCCTCAGATATTTGAAGATGGAAGCTCATTGAGCCTTTTCTTAAGCGGACAAAAAGATCCTCAACATTACCAATTATCCCTCATGTTCCAAGTCCCCTTATTGCTCTGGTTTATCTCCATTAAACACACTCTTGATTTACTTAACAGCTTCTCTTGAGTGGAGGATACAGACTAGATATAATACTCCAGCACCACCTGATCGGCATAAAGAAGACAAGCACTTTCACCTTCTCAGTTCTAGACATCATATCTTAATTAATGTGACCTGTGATCCTATTAATTTTTATCACAGCACACTGCTAATTTGTGCTTATGGTCAACTAAATTGTTCACTTAAGATATTACCAAGTTATATTTCCCCATAAGGGGACCTTCTATGGTTGATTTTTGAACCCAAGGGCAAGGTTGCCCAGTTCTTCCTATTAAATTTTATCTTGGTAGATTCATTTTTTAACTCTAGCAAACCTCTTTAGATCCTAACTCTGTCATTCAAGAACTTCAGTATTACCCCAAGATTAAATGTATTCATTTATTAATTCAAAAATATGTAATTTATTGAGTGCTTACTGGGTGCTAAGCACAGCTCTAAAGACTGGGAATTCAACAGTAAACAAGACAGACAAAACCTCTATTTACATGGAATTCACATTCAAAAGTGGTAAGGGGATAAGGCAGAAAGGCTGGGAAAAGGGGGCATCACGGGAAGGGGAAAGAGAAAGCATCTCTTTTGCATCCTCCAAGAATGAAACAAGCATGCCTTCTCTATCTTATGTCTTTCATAAGAGTTAGGTTGATCCTCCTCTTGAAGATGACAAAAATACTCTAGGTATGTTCTCTCAACCAGTTACACTTCTCTGTTGGCAACACCAATGTCCTGGAGAACCTGGCTTCAACTGTTGCATTTCTTTGATTTTCCTCTGAGTAATCAGTCGGATGCCCTAAGACAAACTTTCATAACCCCCTTAGCGTATACCTGATCTGACCCACTTCACTAGTCTGATGTACACAGTTACATCTACATTATTTTTCTGATGTCTTCAAATATAAGATTTCTATGTTTACATAAATGAAAGAAACCACTTGGGATTTTTCAAGGAAGTATAAAAATTGGATCCATAGGTAAGTTGCTATCCACCTCTATTTAGAAAAGGCTAGAATGGTAATTTTTGAAAGCATGTAATTTCCACTAGCAGTTAGGGGAGGGGGCCATTTCCACATAGAAGACCAATCTGAAAAAAATTACAAAGGCCTTAAGCATTTCTAGAATAGGTTTTAAAAGCTCTGGCTCTTACACATAGCAGAGATTAAAAAGAAGGTAGAAATAAGGGATCTGGAAGTCTGATCTACAGGAAAAGTGTGAAAATGCTTTTTGCCTTTTCTACATCTTCCATTTTCTTTCCCTTTTTAGCTTCACCTTCCAGAAGGCGAAGCCAAGACCGAGAGGAGAGATACTGGGCTGAACTGGAATAAACTGTACTTGCTGGAATGGAAGAGATTGAGCTAGCCAAAAATATAAATCATTTATAATTTGCAGCCTTCCAAACTAGTCCTGACATCTCTCCCCAGGCATTGGCAACCTATCCAGCCGGAGAGCCACAGGCAGCCTGCTGGGAATTTCAGTGACACATCAACCATTCATCAGCCCTCAGCAAAGTACACTCCCACACCCAGCCACTTCCATCTCTCTCAGCCTGGTCCTAAAGGCGCCTAGGGCTTGGCACTCCGCGAGGCCTTGCCTCCCAACAGAGTCAGTCTTTCATCAATGGTCCCAAGCCCCAGATTCCCCTTCCTGCCCACTCCAGGCCTCAAAACATCCTCATGCTTCATCTGATCTTGGTTATCAAACTCTGGGTAAAAACCAAGACCCAGCTTACATCTCAGAAAGGAGTTTGTTAACCAAAATACATCTCTTGGAAGTGGGATATGATTTATTAGGCTTCAAATTACTCCACATTGATAGCTATCAAGGGCAAAAAATATAAAACACCCATGTTACTCAGCTGAACACAGCTGCACCCTTGTGTTGGTTTAGCAAGTGACTTGTGCCAATGGCATGGGGCTGAATCCAAACAAAGGACCAAACACTTTGGTTTCACAGGTGTATGCATATGTCCAGATTCATCAAATTTATACATTAAATATCTGCAGGTTTTTGTATATCAATTATATCTCAGCAAAGCAGTTTTTTAAAAAAAAGGAGACATCACTTAAGAGAAAGTGAGATTAATGAGCAAATTCTTCAGACCCTGATTGGAAGTACAAAGGCTTCTGATGCATTTAATAATAATAATTATTATTATAACAGTAACTAATATACATATACTTATAATGTACTTTTAACATATATAACAATCCTATGAGAGAAATTAGTACTATTGCAATTTCACAAAGTATGGAATTTCTATTTTAACTATTCCTGCAAGTGTCAGTGAATTTACTCCAGTGTTCTACTCTCAGGACTGGAAGTCTTTGGGGAGACAAAGACTCATAACAAGAGTGGGTGGGCCCTTTCCCCCACACACCACACCCACAGACAGCTACCTTCCCTTGCCTGTAGCAGACAAGCCCCATCACATTCCACAGATGGGACCAAATGATCTCATATTGCTTTCGGCAATTACATGAAGAGGCATATGATTAAAAGAACTTGTTATCATTATTTCTCAAAGCTCCCACAGTATTGCATTTACAGAATCCTCCATTTGAACAAGTTTCCTTTGGCTTAAGTTCCTCTGCAAGAGATACTGCTTCAAACACATTGTTATCGCAGCCTTCCTGAATAACCCCTTATGGGACAGGTATGTATTAAAACAAACACCAGGTTGCCTGGTAATAAATGTCAGGGCAGCATATGAGAATTTAATCTCCAAGTAACCGTGGAAAGTATAACCCTGAGCATGTATGCACATATAAAATACTATAGAGCACTCCCAAATCAAACTCTTTCTGGGGTGGCAACTTCTAAGAGAAGTCAACGTGAGGTGTTTTATTGTTTATGTTTCTGCATGAGCATTTGCCTTACCTGTTAGTACATCAGGCATGGTAATCATTGCTGAATGAGAAAGTGGTCTTGGTATAAAGCAAAGAATCAAAGAGTGTTCCATGGGCTAGATGTTTTGGTGAAGAAAAAAATAAATGAATGAAGAGAGGAAAGTGGGAAAACCTTTGCAGGAAAAATATTTGTCATTTCCTCCAGACCTTGATTTCCACCTTCTTCTTGCAAATGATTAACTTTGAAAGTCCTTGTTGCACAATGAGTATAAGAGGTTTTTAGAGGTATCTGAAAGCAGAGTCTTGGCTGAGCAGTCTTTCCTTTATTTATAGTATGAGCACTTAACATGAAATGTACCTTCATAACACAATTTTAAGTGTACAAAACAGTATTATTAACCATTGGTACAATGTTGTACATCAGACCTCCAGAACATATTCATCTTGTTTAACTGAAACTGTATACCCACTGAATAGTAACTCTCCATTTCTCCCTCCCCCAGTCCCTGGCAGTCACCATTCCACTCTTTGATTCTATGAATTAGACTATTTCAAATACTCATCTAAGTGGAATCATACAATATTTGTCCTCTGTGATTGAATTATTTCACTTATACTGTCACATATTGCAGAATTTCCTTCTTTTTTAAGGCTGAATGATATTCCGTGGTATGTATATACTATATTTTCTTTATGTGTTCATTCATCAGTGGACATGTAGGATATCTCTACATTTTGGATAGTGTGAATAGTGATACAATGAGATGGGAGTGCTAATATCTCTTTGAGGTCCTGATTTCAATTACTTTTGATGAATATGCAGAATTGGTATTGCTGGAACACATGGTGCTTCTATTTTTAACTTTCAAGCAACCTCATACTGTTGCCTGTAGTACCTACACCATTTTGCTTTCCCAACAACAGTGTGCAAGCATTCCAGTTTCTCCAGATCCTTGCCAACACTTGTCTTTGCTTTTTGACAATAGCCATCCTGACAAGTGTGAGGTGATTATCTCATTGTGGTTTTGATTTGAATTAAATTCCAATGGCATGTTTTACAAAAATATAAAAAATAATTCTAAAATTCATATGGAATCACAAAGGGTCACAAATAGCCACATCAATCTTTAAAAAGAACAAAGCTGAAGGTATCATACTTCCTGATTTCAAAAGATATTAAAAACTTCAGCAATGAAAACAATATGGCACTGGCATAAAGCCAGCTCTATAGATAGACCAGTGGAACAGAACAGAGAGCCCAGAAATACATCCAAGAATATACAGCAATGACAAGGGTGCTGAGAGTATACAATGGGGAAAGAACAGTCTCTTCAACATATGATATTGGGAAAACTGATATCCACATGGAAAAGAATGAAATTGGCCATTTTCTGATACCATACATAAAAATCAGCTTAAAATGCATTAAAGACTTGAGGACTGGCTTAAAGATGGCAGGCAGCATGAGAGGTGAAACAGAAACCTCCTCCCAAAACCAACTATAATATGACGATATAGCAAATACAACTAATCCTGAAAGAGCAACAGGAAAGAAGGCTGTCACAGACTGTCTACATCTTGGGAAAAGAGCACACTACACAGAAAACGGTAAAGTACCAAAGCCACGATCCGGCAGGACCAAAGCCCTTCCCCCACCCCAGCTCACCAACAGGAGGAAGAGAAATGGAGCAGGGAAGGGGTGGAGGCCTAGGACTGCTGAACACCCAGCCCTCGAGATCTGCTCTGGGGGCACAAACCTACATTACATGGTGCTCTGGAGATTAGTGGGGTTGCAAAGCTAAGACAGGCAGAATATTTGGAGAGACTGAGATTCCAGACACTTGTGGAGAACAGATACCCACAACTGGCCACTCTGGGACAAAAGAAAGGTAGGCACTTTGAGACACTTCCCGACAGCAAGAGAGCTGCTAACGGGGCAAGGATTGCACAGAGCTTGCTGTTCAGGAGAAAGCATAAGTGGACAACATTGTCCCCATGCACTGAGCCCAGCAGGTTGGGAACTTTCAGGAGCTTCAGGCATACCATTCCCCTGGCTGGCAATACAGCTCCAAGGCCCCCACCACGACACACAGCCTACCACTCCTTCCTCCCAGCCAGCACCAGCTTGTATACCTGCCTCCCCCACCATTGCACCAGGCCAGCTGGAGGGCAGCACTACCTATGAAAGCTACAAGTAGCATAGAGGCTCCTCCCTGCTTGCTTGGCCCACTGGCCCTGGCAGTGAAGGCAGGCACTGTGGCCAGGAAGCAGGAAAGAGCTTTCTTCTCAGCAGGCACCAGTGCCTCTCACCTGGAACCCACCATTGCTCCAGGGGCTGGGCAGCTCCAGAGAGTAGAGCTTCTGGGCACTAGAGGGTGGAGCCTACACCAAGTTATTATTAAAAATATAAAACATCAAAAAAAAAAACCTGGTACAAACCAAAATCCTACAATCACCAGACAGAGGGCCAAGTGAAACTGAACTCCCCAATCTTCCTGAAAAAGATTTTAAAATAAGAATCATAAACATGCTCACAGAGCTACAGAAAAATATTCAAGACCACAGGGAGGAATTCAAGAAAGAGATAGAAACTTTAAAAAATACGGTATCCAAAATGAAACACACAATGGAGGGATTTAAAAGCAAATTAGATGAAGTAGAGGAGATGGTAAATGAAATAGAAATTAGAGAACAAGAATACAAAGAACCAGAAGCATGGAGAGAAAAAAGGATCTCTAGGAATGAAAGAATACTGAGAGAACTGTGTGACTGATCCAAACAGAACAATATTCACATTATAAGGGTACCAGAAGAAGAAGAAAAAGAAAAAGGGATAGAAAGTGTCTTTGAGGAGGTAATAGCTGAAAATTTCCCCAGTCCAGTTATCAAATTTGAAGGAGGGATTAAACAATTTCCAGATAAGCAAAAGTTGAGAGAATTTACATCCACAAACTCTCTCT
Source organism: Smutsia gigantea (assembly GCA_032199065.1). Lineage (NCBI taxonomy): Eukaryota > Metazoa > Chordata > Mammalia > Pholidota > Manidae > Smutsia > Smutsia gigantea. The sequence continues at coordinate 22,686 of JAVSCE010018671.1, read as the reverse complement.
ACAGTGTATTTTGGAGGGACTGCTATAGATGGAAGAGTTCCTAAAGCTAAATAGCTGTCACCAAAAAAAAATAAAGCCACACTAGAAGAAGTAGACCAATTAGTTACTAAGCAGATGCAAAATTATATCAACTACCCACAAAGTCAGTCAAGGGTTAGATAAAGAGCACAGAATAGGATACCTAATATATAAAGAATGGAGGATGAAGAAAAAGGAGGAAAAAAAGAACCTTTAGATGGTGTTTGTAATAGCATACTAAGTGAGTCAAGTTAGACTGTTATGTAGTAAAGAAACTACCCTTGAGCCTTAGGTAACCAAAATCTAAAGCCTGCAATGGCAATAAGAACATATCTATTGATGATCACCCTAAATGTAAATGGTCTGAATGCACCAATTAAAAGACATACAGTTACTGAATTGATAAAAAAAAACAATACCCATCTATATGCTGCCTACAAGAGATTCACTTTAAACCCAAAGACATACACAGGCTAAAAGTGAAGGGATTGAAAAAGATATGTCATGCAACTAATAGAGAGAAAAAAGCAGGAGTTGCAGTACTTATATAAGACAAAGTAGACTTCAAAACAAGAAAGTAACAAGAGACAAAGAAGGACATTACATAATGACAAAGGGGTCAGTCCAACAAGAGGATATAACCATTATAAATATCTATGTACCCAACATAGTAGCACCTACATATGTGAAACAAATACTGACAGAATTAAGGAGGAATTAGAATGCAATGCATTCATTTTAGGAGACTTCAACACACCACTCACTCCAAAGGACAGATCACCCAGACAGAAAATGAGTAAGGAAACAGAGGCAGTGAACAACATACTATAACAGATGAACCTAACAGACATCTACAGAACATTCCACCCAAAAGAAGTAGGACAGACATTCTTCTCAAGTGCACATGGAACATTTTTAAGAATAGATCAAATACTAGGCCACAAAAGGAGCCTCAGGAAATTCAGAAGTATTGAAACTGTACCAACCAGTTTCTTAGGCCACAAAGGTATGAAAATAAAAATAAATTATGCAGAGAAAACAAAAAAGTCCACAAACACATGGAAGCTTAAAAACATGCTCCTAAATAATCAATGGATCAATGACCAAATAAAAACAGAGATCAAGCAATATGTGGGAACAAATGAAAACAATAACTCAAGACCACAAAATCAGTGGGATGCAGTGAAGGCCGTGCTAAGAGGGAAGCATATTGTAATACAGGCTTACCTCAGGAAAGAAGAACAATCCCATAGGAACAGTCTAAACTCACAATTAGTGAAATTAAAAAAAGAAAAAATGAGGCCCAAAGTCAGTAGAGGAAGGGACAAAATAAAGATTAGAGCAGAAATAAATAAAATCGAGAATAATAATACAATAGAAAGAATCAAAGAAAGCAGGAGCTGATTCTTTGGGAAAATAAATAACATAGAAAAACCCCCAGCAAGACTTATAAAGAAAAAAAGAGAGTCTAAACACATAAAGAGAATCAGAAATGAGAAAGAAAATATGACTATGGAAACCACAGAAATGCAAATAATTATTAGAAAATACTGTTAAAAATTGTATGCTAACAAACTTGATAACCTAGAAGAAATAGACAACTTTCTAGAAAAATACAACCTTCCAAGATAGACCCAGGGAGAAACAAAATATCTGAACAGACCAATTACCAGCAACAAAATTGAATTGGTAATCAAAAAACAACCTAAGAACAAAACTCCTGGATCAGATGGCTTCACTGCTGAATTTTACCAAACATTTAGTGAAGAACTAATACCCATCCTCCTTAAAGTTTTCGAAAATATAGAAGAAGAGGGAATACTACCAAACTCATTCTAGGAGGCCAGCATCACTCTAATACCAAAACCCGGTAAAGACACCACAAAAAAAGAAAATCACAGAACAATATCTCTGATGAAAATATATGCAAAAATACTCAACAAAGTATTAGCAAACCTAATTCAAAAATACATCAAAAAGATCATCATCATGATCAAGTAGAATTTATTCAAGGGATGCAAGAATCGTACAATATTTGAAAATCCATCAACATCATACACCACGTCAACAAGAAGAAGGACAAAAATCACATGATTGTCTCCATAGATGTTGAAAAAGCATCCGGCAAAATTCATCATCCATTCATGATAAAAACTCTCAATAAAATGAGTATAGAGGGCAAGTACCTCAACATAATAAAGGCTATATCCAAGAAACCCACAGCCAACATCATACTTAACAGCGAAAAGATGAAAGCTTTTCCTTTAAGATCAGGAAAAAGACAAGAATGCCCATTCTCTCCACTTTTATTCAACATAGTACTGGAGGTCCCAGCCATGTATATCAGACAACACAAAGAAATAAAAAGCACCCAGATTGCTAAGGAAGAAGTTAAAACTGTCCCTGTTTCCAGCTGACATGATAGTGTACATAAAAAACACCCTAAAGAATCCACCCCAAAACTACTAGAACTAATAACTGAATTCAGCAAAGTTGCAGGATACAAAATCAATACACAGAAATCTGTTGCATTCCTATATACTATTGATGAACTAGCAGAAAGTGAAATCAAGAGAACGATTCCATTCATAACTGAATCAAAAAGAATAAAATATCTAGGAATAAACCTAACCGAGGAGGTGAAAGACCTATACCCTGAAAACCGCAAGATACTCATGAGAAAAATTAAAGAAGACATCAATAAATAGAAATACATCCCATGCTCATGGATAGGAAGAATTAATGTAGTCACAATGGCCATCCTATTTAAAGCAATCTACAGATTCAATGCAATCCCTATCAAAATACCAACAGCATTCCTCAACGAACTAGAAAAAAATAGTTCTAAAATTTTTATGGTACCACCAAAGACACCGAATAGCCAAAGCAATCCTGAGAAGGAAGAATAAAGCTGGGGGGATTATGCTCCCCAACTTCAAGCTCTACTACAAAGCCACAGTAATCAACACAATTTGGTCCTGGCATAAGAACAGGCCCATAGACCAGTGGAACAGACTAGAGATCCCTAATATTAACCCAACCATATATGGTCAATTAATATATGATAAAGGAGCCATGGACATACAATGGGGAAATGACAGCCTCTTCAACAACTGGTGTTGGCAAAACTGGACAGCTACATGCAAGAGAATGAAACTGGATTATTGTTTAACCCCATACACAAAAGTAAACTCGAATTGAATCAAAGACCTAAATGTAAGTCATGAAACCGTAAAACTCTTAGAAGAAAACATAGGCGAAAATCTCTTGAATATAAACATGAGCAACTTTTTCCTGAACACATCTCCTCAGGCAAGGGAAACAAAAGCAAAAATTAACAAATGGGACTACATCAAACTAAAAAGCTCCTGTACAGCAAAGGACACCATCAGTAGAACCAAAAGGCATCCTACGGTATGGGAGAATATATTCATAAATGACATATCTGACAAGGGTTTAACATCCAAAATATATAGAGAACTCACAATTCAACACCCACAAAGCAAATAACCTGATTTAAAAAATGGGTGTAGGATGTGAACAGACAATTCTCCAAAGAAGAAATTCAGATGGCCAATAGGCACATGAAAAGATGCTCCACATCACTAATTATCAGGGAAATCAAATTAAAATCACAATGAGATATCATCTTACACCAGTTAGGATGGCCAACATCCAAAAGACAAGCTACAACAAATGCTGGTGAGAATGTGGAGAAAGGGGTTCCTTCCTACAATGCTGGTGGGAATGTAAATTAGTTCAACCATTGTGAAAAGCAATATGGGTTTCCTCAAAAACCTAAAAATAGAAATACCATTTGACACAGGAATTCCACTCCTAGGAATTTACAAAAGGAAACAAGATTCCAGAGTCAAAAAGACATATGCACCCCTATGTTTATTGCAGCACTCTTTATAATAGCTAAGATATGGAAGCAACCTAACTGTCCATCAGTAGATGAATGGATAAAGAAGAGGTGGTACATATACACAATGAAATATTATTCAGCCGTAAGAAGAAAACAAATCCTACCATTTGCAACAACATGGATGGAAATGGAGAGTATTTTGCTCAGTGAAATAAGCCAGGTGGAAAAAGACAAGTACCAAATGATTTCCCTCATTTGTGGAGTATAACAATGAAGCAAAACTGAAGAAACAAAGCAGCAGCAGACTCACAGACTCCAAGAAGGGACTAGTAGTTACCAAAGGGGAGGAGTGGGGGAGGATGGGTGGAGAGAGATGGAAAAGGGGATTGAGGGGTATTATGATTGGCACACATGGTGTGTGTGGGGTCACAGGGAAGACAATGTAGCACAGAGAAGAAAAATAGTGACTCTGTGGCATCTTACTATGCTGATGGACAGTGACCGCAATGGGGTGTGTGGTGAACTTGATAATATTGGTAAATGTAGTAACCACAATGTTTTTCATATGAAACCTTCTTTAGAGTGTATATCAGTGATACCTTAATAAAAGAATGTATTAAAGACTTAAAGGTAAGACCTGAAAGTGTAAAACTCCTAGAAGAAAATAGTGAAATTTTTCATGGCATTGGTCTTGGCAATGATTTCATACATATGACACCAAAAGTATAGGCAAAAAAAAAAACAAAAAATAGTAAGTGCGACTAATCAAACTAAAAAGCTTTTGCATAGCAAAGGAAACTTTCAACAGAGTAAAAAGGCAACTTATGGAATGGCAGAAAGTATCTGCAAACCATACATGTGATAAGGGGTTAGTACCCAAACTACAGAAGGGACTCATACACCTCAAACAAAAGAGTTTAAAAATGAGCACAGGACCTAAACAGACATGTCTGAAAAGAAGACAGAATGCCTCTTCTTGCTCCCCTTTTTACATTAGCATTTGAGGGTTGTTGTCTGGATGATAAGCCTTAAGTGATTTTTTTAAATCTAGAGAATCCCTTAGGCTTTGATAATTGCCAGTTTTTTTAAAATATAAACTTTATCCATCTTTCTCGTCCCCAGGCCTACCACAGTGCCTGACACCCAGGGTGTGGATGATTATTTGATTAATTTACTTGTTTCAAAATTAACACCCATCTGGTCTACAACACAGCCCAGTAACAGGAGAAGCTGGCTGAGGTACAGGGAGTCAGCTCAGTAGTAACAGACCCAGAAGAATGGTCAGGTCCTTTCCAAGCAGGATAAGGAGGATATTATTAATTAATAAATCAATGACATTCTTCTTGCTCTAAAGACAAGAGAAATTATTTTCAAAAAACATCAGAAAACAGAAAGCAATTAATTACACTAGCCATGAATGTACCAAGGGAAGGTTAACAGTTATGTTCTTTGCTGCTGACGAAGTTTAGTTTACATGGGTAATGTGATCTACCTGAGATCAACAGATAGAAGCCTGCTGCTGAATTTTTCAGAACTGGTCCAAGCAGAAATCCACAAGATCTCTGGAATCTGGACAACTTGTGGGTTCTGCCTGCAGGAACAAATCTAGACTTTTGGTTTAATTTCATTCTTAATTTTAAAGAATTTGGTTTTCATCATTCTGGGCTTAATGATAATGACAGCCAAAACAAACAGCAGTGCTGAGGGAAAAGGGGGACTCATTTTTCTCCACAAGCCTCTTATTTTGAGGAAGACATTTTCTTTCTGGAATACAAGCACATATATTTGGCATATCTTTCTTCAAACAAATTTGGAATGTGTGGGCAATCTCCCTCACTTGACTATTCAAGCAAAAATGAAATCCAGTTAATTCCTCCTGCTTTTTTGCCCTTCCTCCCCATTCCCACTGCTCTTTGCAAAACCATGTCCTCACCACCTCAAGAATGATTCTGGCAATAAGAACTTCTGGTTGCCTCATTTTTCCCACAAGATTCTCCCTTAGGTTACTTCTCCTTAGATGTAAGTTCCTTAAGGGTAGGCATCATTTGTACTCCAAGCACCTTATGCAACCTCTAACACACAGTAAGGCTCCTTTAATGTGTGATGATTGAGTGAATGAATAACCGAGTGAGCTTCCTAAATATTACTCATTGTTTCATTTCTCTGTCAAGATCTTGTTAATGGCTGTCTACAGCCTAGCTCATCGAAATATAGTTGATTGTCATTTGTCCCATATTTCATATTTGTGAGTTTTCCTACTTGCTAAAATTTATTTGTAACCCCCAAATCAATACTCAAGAACATTAAGACCATTCAGACATGTACAGAGCAGCAAAAAATTTGAAACCATCATGCATGTTTTCAACTGAGTTTGAACAAGATGTCACTCTACTTTCTTGTTTCAGCTCTCAAATGTAAAAAAGTTTCCTTTTTGTGGTCTGTTTAGTGCCATGTTTTTCACATTTTTTGTGTTATTTATTGGTGACATTTTTAAACAGCCCCAAACCATCGTGCTCAAGTGTTATCTAGTGTTCCTAAACACAAGAAGATTGTGATGTACCTAATAGAGAAAATACATGTATTAGATAATCTCTGTTCAGGAATGAACTGTTGGCCATGAGTTCAATATTAACAAATCAACAATATACATTAAAATGATGTCTTTAAACAGAAACACACATAAAACAAGGTTATATATTAACCAGTTGAAGAAAATGTTGTGACCAGAGGCTCACAGGAACTTACCACTGTATTTCCTCTATGAACAACAGTTCAGTATTTGCTAATTAACTGTTCATGGTGACTATATAGCACACATTTACCATGAATAACTAGAATCAACTATAAATTGTCTCTGACTGCTTCCCAGGGACCTCAGTAATCTGTACTATGCTTATTACCTTAGCTCCACTTAGCAGGCACCTTGCCACCACCAGACCTGCTTCTGCGGTCTGTGGTTCCTCTATACCTTCTTTCATGCTGTTCTACCTCATGGAATATCAAAGTCCTCTTCATTCTGCACCTTCTCCATGAAGTCTTCTCTAAGAGTTCAGCCCCTATTAATAGGCCTGTCTTTGAACCCTTAATGTAACTGACCTTGTCTGTTATCACAGCACTTAACATTTAACCACATTCAATCTGCTTTATTTATTATTCAATCTGATTTATTCCTTAAATTAATGTTATGCTGCCCAGTTTGATTATAATCACTTCGAAAGCAAGTATTCACTTCATATTTACATCAATACCATTTACTTATATTTTATTATACATACACTTCTTACCTGATAATGCCTAAGTGGTTTTAATCTATTTTCTTTTTTCATATTATTATGGAACAATACAGCTATATAGTCTGAAAGCTCCTCTATGTCACTTCTCTAATTTTCTAGATGAGGAAACCAAGAAATAGCAAGTGATTTGCCCAAAAGCACATCACTTTTATGTCAGAAACAGAAGTAGGTGCCATGATTCCCAATGCTTTGCACTTCCTACTGCTCTAAACCAGCTGTAATGAAACTCCTTCCATTGCCATTTATTTTTATATAAGTAAAATTTCTCAATACTTACATTTATGAAAATGAAAAATAGGAATTAAATGAATGCAGAACTATCATTCCAGAATATGGTCATTATCATCTATAGATAGATGAACCGACTGGGGGGAAAAAATAGCAGCCACCCAGCTCTATGAGAGATGTATTTCCAACAAGATATTTCTTTCATGTTGTAGGGAAAATGGAAATTTTATGATGAGGATTCTCACCTCCCCTGATTCTAGTATCACCTATTGTATACACACTTAGCCTGTTTCTATGCCCGTTGGCAGTGACGTGTTTATCGGCTGACAGAGCTGTGGGAGCAAACTGTCAGTCACAGAAGTACCTCGGGTGGAAGGGCAGAGGGGAGCAGGAAGCAGAAGTGGCAGAGAACCCACGCTGGGAAGCAGGAGAGCACGGAGGCTGGCAGAGGGAAACTAAGGAGCATTGTGCTGGGGAAACAGGACATGGAGCCACCAGCGGAGGCAGCACCTGGGGAGCAGAGGCTGAAGTCAGCCAAGAGATGGAAGTGGAATTGCCACTTGTACATAGCTGGGTGACTGTTGTGAAAATAAGGCTTGGTATGAGCTTTTCTTACCCCCCAATGTTCTGTTGTCATTATTCATTCTTAGCGGATTCATAGTAACTTGCCCAGAGAGGGAAACCCCCTCCTCCTGGAGCAACATATATTAAAGAATTATATTTCAAATTATATGTGTTTGGGTTGCTTGTATGCTATTTATTTGTTGCATTGAAGTCTTATAGTCACAGGAAAAAATTTTTTAAATAATTATGTTCCGGTATTTTTATTTTTGTGACAGAAAAGTGTGACAAGGTAATTAAGACAAGGCTTTCAAAAATAAGACAATATGTTAGGATAAAATTAAGAAAGAAGAGTAGAATAGAAATATAACTTCAATTTGCTAACAAACTGACATCAGACAGACAGAGGGACCAAGATGGTGACAGAGGAGGCTCCTGAACTTCCCTCCTGCCATATACACGCCAAGCATACAGCTACAGTTGGACTGACTCCCTGAGTGACTCCTACACATCAGGCAAATGAGAAAATATCCACACTGAAACAGGTAGGAAAGGTTGACACATATTCTCTCCATAAACCCCACACCTAGCACAGCACCAAAAAATCAGGAGGGAACCCCCAACTCCCAACTTATCCCTAAGACAATACAGTGTAGACCATACATACAGTCCCCCAACTTTCATGACTACCATCTGAGAGATGTGCCCTCAATACACAAGCTCTGAAAACCAAAGGGCTTGATTCTATGAGGCCCAAAGGACTATAGCAAACAAGGAAGCAGTTCTTAATGGACATATGAGCTCTCACAGAGGCTCTGCCCCACCCAGGGCTCAGCACAAAAGTAAACAAGCAGAATGCCCATCTCCTAGTCTTTCCCTGCAAGGGGCTTGACTGTCTGCTTTATAAGTTGCTGCCTGAGGGTCCAACTTTCAGTTAGCATGCATCTGGCTATGATCCTCCTTAGAGTCCAGCAGAGCTGGTGAGCACTTCTGCTACCTTCTCCCCTCCAGCTCACTCCAACAATAAAATCAGGTCACCAACATTTCTCTGGAAGAAACTTGTAAACATGTCTGGTGCCCCATAGGAACAAGCCCCCAGACTGCCTGGCTGCTAGCTGCCAGCTTGCATTCAAGGGTCCCACAGGACTGTAGTAAACAAAGAAGCGGTCTTAATAGGCACAAATGCACAGCTCTCCCCACAGGGCTCAACACAAAAGGAGCAGGCAAAAATGCCCATATCCACTCTTCCACAGGAAGGGGTTTGACTTCTCATTTCACAAGATGCTGCTTGAGGGTTTGGCCTCTAATCATGACAACATCTAGGTGCTGGTTGCATCCTCCCTGGCACCTGAGCCAGTGGCACTTTCCCCACCTACTGCCTTCTGTTCACTCCAACAAAAAATACAAAGTCAGCAGCATCTTCCTAGAAGGGAATTGTACACATATCTAGCACCCCAGCTCTTACAGCTGCCACACAAGACATCAGCCCCCAAATCACCTAGCTCTGACAGCTAATATGGCTTGCATTCATGAGTCCCACAGGATTATAGCAAACAAAAGCAGTTTTTAAACAGGTCTGTCCAAGCAGCCATACACTCAGGCTTAGTGCAGAGAGAGCAGGAAAAATGTCCATCTGCCAGCTTACTAGCTGTTGCCTGAGGGTTTGGCTTCTGATTAGCCTGCAGCAAGGGGCTGACTGCAACCTTCCCCTTTGAGCCATTAAGGGTGCTTTGCACACTCTCAGCTACTGGGAGCCACTGCAAACAAAGATGGCAGCTTGGACCATCACAAAGGTTTGAGAGACAACCAGGAGCTTGGCCTGGGCTGACTGATGGGATTATTCTCTACACAAGACCAGTCTGTCAATACTAGGAGAGATGAATGTTTTCTCTAATGTGGAGAAACCAGTACAGAGAGTCAAGGGAAATGAAGGAACAGGGGATTGTGTTCCAAAGAACAGGATAAATGTACAGAAATTGATCATAATGAAACAGAGAAAAGTGATCTACCTAATGGAGAGTTCAAAGCAACAGTCATAAAGATGCTAACCAAGGTCAGGAGAGCATGCATGAACAAAGTAAGAATTTCAACAAAGAGACAGAAAATAAAAAATTGTACCACACAGGTGTCATAGAGGTAAAGAATATAATGACTAAACTGAAAAGCTCAATAGGTTCAACAGCACACCAGATTAGCAGAAGAAAGGATCAAAATCAGGGCTGTGGTGAAAGTATAGAGCTCATGGTAAAGGTAAATATATAGTTAAATTCAGAATATTCCAAGATTGTAATGGTGGTGAGTTTAATCACATAACTCTAGTATAAAGTTTAAAAGAAAAAGTTGAAAAAAACTATAACCATAATAATTTGTTAGTGGGATATACAATATAAAAGATGTAAATTATTACAGCAAAAACATAACGTGGGGAGGGGAGTGTAAAAATGTGAAGTTTTTGTATGCATTCCAAGCTAAGTTATTATCAGCTTAAAATACAGTTATGACTAAAACAGTTTAAGATGCCATTATGTGCAACGCACTAGAAATTACATTTGCAACTACTTAAATATATGAAAAATTGGAGCAGTCAGATGTATAATGTATCATGAGGTATAATGTTTCCCAAGTATTTTAAGTGGTACATGAGCAAAAATGTTTGACCATCTTTGCTCTAGGTGCCTGCAGTTGTATCTTGGCTAAAAGTGCTCAAATTGTCTATTGGGTGGGGTTTGTTTACCGCCCTCTGCAGCCCCTGCCCTGATGGCACACATTCCCACAGGCCTCAGTGGACTTGCCCTCTGCAGAGCAGCCCACCCAACTCCCCAGACTTCAGGAGAAGCAGCAGAGAAAAATCCTTAAAAATGGTTATGGTAAATCAGTGGCCCAGAACCTAGAGAGACATGAGGATGTGGATGGGACAGTCTGAGAGGAGGTGGGATTTGATGGACTGTCTTAGCAAGTAAGGCCTGGCACTCCTAAGACCTGGCACCCTAGAGCTAAATCAGTGAGTGAAAGAAAATAAATTAACACAGAAATGAAAAATATATATATTATTATGGTAGAAATTGAAGAGACACAGAGGCAGAAGGAAACAACGGGCTCCTCTCCCTGCATCCCTGCTCAGGGGCCTATGGCTTGCCATAAGAGACCAGCAGGGCTCAAAAACCAGCCCTGCCACTTATTAGCTATGTGACCTGGTGTAAAGTACTAACCCTCTGTAAGCCCCAGCTTCCTCATCTCTGAAATTGAGATAATTCTATTAACCTCTGTCATAGAGTTGTTATGAAGATTAAATCAGATAATGTTTATGGTACACCTGACACAGTGCTGTGTACATAATAAATAGGCAGTAAATGTTAGCTGAAAATGCATTTCTAGTTAATGTTGAGGAATAAAAGAAGGGGCTTTTGTCAGGCTCCATAAAGCATGTAGCCAGAACTAGAACATTGGACTAGTCTGATATGGAGTCATTCTCTGACCCAGGGCATTTTAATTCAGTGCTGAATGCAGCAAAGCAAAGCCAACCCAGCAACGTTACCACCATTTGAATCCATTCTTTAGCTGAAAGATAACAGCAATTGTTAAGTTTTGGATTGAGGGCAGTAAGATTTTGATATTTCTTTGTTAGTGGCATAGTTTTAGCGTTTTACCTTCAGAAAGAAAGCAAAAAATCGTATGAGGTTGCTGCATGAAAGATCTAAGGAGGATCCAGCCCCACAGCAAGAAAAGCATAACTTAATGGAGCCTGCATTTCTCAAGCCCCCCAAAGTTGCCAAGAAATTCTTCTCAAATGAACAGTAACAGAATATTTTCCTGTTGACCCAACCTCTAGGTTGCATTTGGAAGTAAAATATTATCCAGTAGGATTAATTATTATATTACATTGGACCAGATGCCTCTACCATGCATCAGTTTTCTTGGTTGGTCACATATATTAACAATCACTGTCTTGACATTCTAAACATGCTGTCTGATTAGTAGTTCCTGGCAGCAGTGGCTGACAGCAATTACTGGAATCTCTGTCTACTGGGGAATTACGCAATCTACACCTAGCTGCACGGCTCGTCATGATATCTCATGATATTTGGCCTAAAGAGTGTCATATTCAGACTGATCTCCTTTTTATTTGCTCAATGTGTATTGCTTTTCCTACCTTTGTACTTTTGCTGTCTTTCCTCCACCCAAAATGGCCTTTCCTCCTTTGAACTAGTTCAAATTCTAGAATTCTTTTAAGATTCAAGTCAAATGCTCCTTTTGTCTGTCATCAACCTGAGTTAAAAACAGTGTGCTTCTGAATTCCCACTGTACTTCAACTTTCTGCACAGTACGTTTTTCTTTCCTGTATTTTCCTTTTCAACACTATGTCTTACACATGATTGGCACTAAATAAGAGTTTGTTGAAAGCATGAACCAGTGACCTACTACAACTAAGGCTACTATAGATTACTGGATAATGTAAACACACATATCATCTTAGTGAAAAGAAAACACTTTACTCCCTATGAGGAAATCCTGCTTTTTAACCAACAGCTAAGTCTACTTCCTGCTCATGTGCCTCCTGAAGGGCTTGAGAAAGAGTCTCTAAGCAGAATGGATTCTAGAATTTCATCTCTGGCTTATCACCAAAATAGCTTGGCCTTGCTCTCACTTCTTGGATATTGAAACTGCCCTAAGTAGTGACAAGAGAATTCAGAATTATGGAAACTTGTAAATGACAGATTTAAGTTGGTGCTTTGGACTGCAACACTAGCAAAGAAACTGTCCATTTGTCCCCTTTATTGATTTACTCATTCCCAGAAGTGAGAGTCCTAGAGGTGCTAGAGATGACCTAGAGCTGGGTCAGCATAAAAACTGGGAGGATAATAAAGGATATTTATATGGACTCAGTATGAGATGATATTAAGGAATTATTTTTCAATTCTGTCTGATTGAGTAATGGCATGTTTGTTATGAAATATAAAAGCCTTTTCAGTCAGAGATGCATGCTGCAAAATGACATGATTTCTGGGATTTGCTCTGAAATACTCATGAGCATCGAGGAATGGAGAACAACAACAAGATTGGGAAAATGTTGATAATTTTTTAATCGACTGATTAGTATATAGAAGCTCATTATACTAGTCTCTGTATTTTTGTATGCTAAAACATTTCTACACTAAAAGTTCAAAAAGAAAATAGTCTTTTAAGGCAATAGTTAACCCCATGTAGCTGATCTCCAAACAAGATGTTTACCTGAAATGACAAAAAAGGGGAGAAAGGGAATTTTATTATCTAGATCACCAGTCTGTGCCATTTGATTTAATCCAGGCTACTCCAGATCACTGCTGTGTTATATTCTCTGGTAAGTAACTCAGAAAGCTATACATGTGCAACATAACCTAAAAAAGATATCTATAGTTTTAACCTCAAACACCCTAAAGTTATTTACATTGTGTCCTTGATCAAGACTTCTGACTTATTCCAGTAGACAATTTCCTTGGCATGTGTTTGCTGTTCCTTGAACTCACAGTTGTGTTTTTCAAAAAATCAGTTATACTGAACAAAGGAGGGAGGAGAAGGAAGGAAAGAAGGATCAGAAGTAGTCTATAGGTTAATAAATTTCCTGGCAGGATATCCTAGTAATAATCTAGGTAAGCACTTAATTTTCCAGCATATCTGGCCCTAATTTAAATTTAGCAGTGAACCACTAATCAAATACAGTGTCTTTTACATGAGTTAATTAGTACCACTGTCCCTTCCTCCACCCCCTTTGTGGAGGCGAAAGATCAGAGAAATTCAGAACTTTTCTCCTTAGCTTTAATCAAAATAGTCCCCAATTTTTTTTCACTGAGTAATCTACAGCACCAAAAGATTTGTCATGTTAAATGTTGCTTGTTACCTTTTGCAAATATAACCAAGGACTGGAATCCTTGGGAACTTGAGGAACATTTATTTTATTTCCTTTTTTTCCTACTTATTTTTACTTTCTATTATATAAAAACTGTACATTTTTGGTCCCAACTTCACCAAGTATCAAATGGTAGGAGAGTAGAAGTAAGTTTATTAATTTGCCTAATGGAACTGGCTTGGCAACTTCAGAAAAACGAACATGGCAGTTATATTTTTTTAAAACCTTAGTAGGGCCTTTTATTGTCTACTACTCACATAGAAAGAATTTCACAGAGTTTGGTAGCTTAATAGTGCTTCAGCAGATTAAGGCTTTAAAAAGTGGAATTAACTAAGCTAAGTTTAAAGAAGCTAACAAAAACTTTGAAACTGGTAGCAGCCTACGTTTTCACATTCTTCTGTATATTAGGCTATTGTAGACATCCACATCCTTCAGAAAAAATCAACTATTCAGCATTTCCTAAATATATTTATAGAACTGAGATATTTTTTCATCATTACCTGAATAAAGGACTTCATGGTTAGAGAAGTTAGAGAAATCTGGGTCAAAGTTCAAGTATCTCTTTACTTTGGGACTTTCTAGACTCTTAAATATGGTAATAAGTATTATGAATGTTCATGAAGAGAAATGTGGTAAGACCAGTGTAATATCAAAAATCATCTTGTAGAACTAGTATTTCCAAAATATATTGATGACTATGATCTGAAAATACACCCAGGTACACACACACAGATATGAACATACTAGAAGATATAAGTGAGCCATTTTTTCCACTGGTATGAGCAAGTACAAAGGCAATTAAAACTGCGTTCCAGCAAGGCAAGAAATATCTGCCATTCATCCAAAGAAACAAGAGAGACCTATTTTTCCAGCAGTCCTTCAGACTGTGGATTCTGAGCGGCTCCTTCCTTCCTGCTTTAAAAACAGCAAATCCAGGAACAAGGAAACTGATTAAAGAAGGAGATGTCCTCCTTGTTGCTTTTAGGTAATGAACATTCAGTACTGTGGCAAAGAAGCAGGCTTCCTATAATCTCTAAGAAACTTACTAAGATGTGGCTTGGACATTCTGTAAAACCTGGAAAAAAATCAATGAGTAGATAAATTACTTTTTCTTTTCTTTTCTTTCCTCAAATAGAGTAAAGTGAATCTCCCTTAGCTATCTCAAAGCTCATGGCTTTCTACTCCAAAACATTTAGTAAGTTTATACTGCTTGATGTGGTGAATTTAATCATTTTAGCTGTCTTGACATAACAATCAAACAATTCCACTCCAATGATCACAATTCGATTTCAATAACAACCACCATAATAAGTGAGGTCATGACAAGAGCTGACCTCTGAACTAGGTGACCTTCAATTCCAATCACTTTGTCCATTGGGACCATCAGCACAGATATTACAGAAGTAGTGGAACACAGGTTCGATATCATAGACCCATTTATTCATGTTCTACTTCTAGTCACAACTGCCGTTTCTTTTATTATTTGTTGGAAGGAAAAACTAAAACATTTTAGCCTAAACTGTTTATATCCTTGGTAAAAGCTACCAGGAGCTCATTTCCTCTTGCTAGTCCTGAAAAAAAAGGAAGCAAATGCCAATTGCTATTACAAACAGAGCAGACACTATCCCATAAGCCAATAAATTGCCATCTTGTAATTCATAGTAGGATCGGGAAAGCGCATGATACAGAAAAGCATAGTTAAAAACTAATGCCCTAAAGCTTTGGAGGCGATTTTCTTTGCTTTTTATATTTTCTACTGAATATGAACATTTGTTGTAGAATAATACATGACTACCATTAATTCTTGGATTTGATTGTAATTGTTTATTTCCTCTCAGTTATAGTCACTGATTCTATATAAGAAGTAATGCTCATAAATGATCTTTTTAATGCTTTAAGCAGATTGTTTTCTTTTAGGAAATAAGACATTAAGTCCATTGGAGTTACCTCATTGCCATCAGTGTTTATTCTGAGGATACCAATACTTAATGCCAAGGATCTGGTCTCCAAATACCCTCCAGGGCTCCACTATGTGGGCAGTCAGTGCTAGGTTCTCGGGGGAAAGGGTTCTAATTTGGAGGCAAAGGAGCAGGCTATGGAAAAGGATAATAAGTAACTAAGGGTGTGATCAAAAGGAAACCCAGAGGACTCCTCAAGGGAAGCTAGAATACTGATTTTTGACAATGCCAAGTGTCTATGGCTATATATAAACTAGAACTGATCAATGGAATACAGCACATCAGGCACTCTCTGCAAGGCACAAAGGCAATGGAAACAACTGGTTATGCCTCCATGAGCAAAGCCCCATATTCCTGAGATCCTTACACAAAGATTTTCTCTTCTTGTGAATAAAACCATTTTTTGTTGTTTGTGGTGGTTAAAATTATTCATTCTAAATGTGAGCTATATCCTTTACATTCACTAACAAACCTTATCAACTAATCTGGAAATTCTCTGACACAGCCCAAAGATGTGTAGATAAACACACTCATATGTGGTAGAGGTGAAGGGATAAAGGGGTTCAAGCTGCCAATTATAAAATAAATGAGTCATGGAGATGAGAGTCTAGCACAGGGAATATAGTCAATAATATTGTAATATCTTTGTATGTTGACAGATAATACCTACACTTATCATGGCAAGCATTTAGCAATGTATATAATTGTTGAATCACTTTGCTGTATACCTGAAACTGATACAATATTATTAAAAAAATTTTTAATAAAAACTAAGTGAACCTCCTGAAGATAGAATCTGCAATTCAGAAATTCTAACAAGTAATTTCAAATATCATAGTCCCTTTAAAGATTCATGACTACTGGTCAGAACTGGCTAGGAAAAAGGCATACCCAGCTAACACCTGCAGTCTCTGATGGGAAAATTCTGTCCCAGCTTGATGCTGGGGTGGACAGGTAGGTATATTTACAGAAAGTCACTGTAACCAGTTCAGCTCTTCACAAGCATGGGCCTTTGTCTTCTATTGAAGACAAAATGACAAGATGTTTAAAGATATACTGACTCATGGATTTTCATGTTTTCTCTTATTTTTCAGTTTTGCCTCTTCTCCATGCATCACAATCCAGCCTCTACCTGGATCATTCCAGAATAGTCTGGGTACCAGTCTCAACCCAACTTATACTACTGCTGAAACAGAGTCCGGGAGGGAATTATGTGCCAATGATTGCCCAGTCAACTGTAGCAGCTACTAGAACAAGAAATGAGGGTCACATCTGCACCCATGAAGCCCAGGTAAGCAAAAAGTTTAGTGCAATCCTAGTGGATGAGGAGCAAGGTTGAAGAGGGAAGGGTGGATTTCAATCTGGCCAGAGATAAGATCCAACCCTGACAACAATCTAGTATATTCAGAGGATGGAGATTTGGGAAGGAGGCAAAAGCAGCCAGTAGCTTCAAAGACCACTGTCAAACTTGACTTATTATAACAAGTGCAAGCCTCCAGTCATGGCAGATGGATGCAGACGGCAGGTTAACTGCAAGCATTGTCAGGAGTAGCCCACATGCTACTCTTATAAGCAGTATTTACAAATAACCTATTCTGAGTTTTATAGAATCATCCACACTGAGAAAAACACCTGGAGGTCATAATAAAAAAGATATTAATTGATTCTTTGTCTTTTAGGAGTAAACATCCTGACACGAATGAACTGGAAATGATTAATGCTTTTCGTATTTCCTTGCCAAAAGACAGACATTTGTTTAATTCAATAGAGACAGTAAAGCTTGTTCTCCATATATGGAATGGAACCCAAGCTACTTCAATGAGTAGAAAAAATTAAGTTCCCCTCAGATTATCTATGGAAGTAGGCCAATATTGAAACAATGATAGTCTCCTAGTGATTTTCCACAGAACTTGTTACATGTCAAATACAAAGCTAGTTCAGACAGAATCAGGATTAAAGATGGTGGCACGAGAGATGAGACACAGGCTTCCCCCTAAAACCGCATATAATATGAAAATATAATTAATACACTAATCCTGAAAGAGCAGTAGGAAAGAGGATTGCACCAGACTGCATACACCTGGAGAAAAGAGCAGACCTCCCAGAACAGGGTAACATACCAAAGCTGTGGCCCAGCGGGACCCAAGCGATTCCCCCACCACAGCTCACTGGCAGGAGGAAGAGAAATGGAGTAGGGAGGGAGTGGAGGCTTGGGACTGCTGAAAACCTAACTCTGGAGATCTGCTCTGGGAGCACAAACCTACAATTCATGGTGCTTGCATGATACTCTCGTGATTACGGGATTGGAAAGCTAAGACAGGCAGAATTCCTGGAGAGACTGAGACTCCAGCCACTTGTGGAAAGCAGAGATCCATATCGGGCTGCTCTGGGACAAAAGAAAGGTGGGCAGTCGGAGAGGCTTCCTAACAAGGAAGCTCTTAGCAAGAGGGCTGCTAAAGGGGCAAGGATTGCACAGAGCTTACTGCTCAGGAGAGAGGACAGGTAGACAAAATTGTATGGGCGCACTCTACCCAGCAGGTTGGGGGCTTTGCCATATAGACTCTCATATTTAAGGAGGAAAAAGAAATCTTCCTCCTTAGACGATCTTCAGGTGCTCCAGCTCCCTGGCTGGGTACACAGCTACAAGACCCCCTCTGTTATAAGCAGCTTACTGCACCTTTCTCCTGGCCAGCCCCACCTGGCCCACAAACCAGCAAACCCTACCCTGGTGTTAGGTCAGCCAGAGGGAAGATATGTCTACAGCAACGACAAAGGCAAAGCATAGAGGCTTATAACTGTGTGCTCAGCCCACTGGTTCAGTCAGTGGAGACAGCCATAGCAGCCGGGTAGCAGGAAACAGCTCTTTCCTCCCCCCAGGCACCAATACCACTCCCCTGTGACCCCCAACATTGCTTCAGGTGCTGAGCAGCTCCAGAGAGTAGAGCTTCTGGGCACTAGAGGGCGCTATATACAAATATGAAATGCCAAAAGAATCTGATTCAGAGTAAAATTATTAATACCACTCCTGAGACAGATTTAAATGACATCAACCTCAGGACTCTTCCTGAAGGGAGTTCAAAATAAAAATCATTAATATGCTCATGGAGGATGGAAACATCTTCAAGAACTCAGGAATGAATTCTGGTCAGAGATTCAATTGTTGAAGAGCACAATGGATGATATTAAAAGCAGATTGGATACAGTGGAGGAGACAATAAATGAAATAGAAACTAGAGAAGAGGAATACAAAGAAGCTGAGGCACAGAGAGAAAAAAGGATCTCTAAGAATAAAAAAATACTGAGGGAACTGTGTGACCAATCAAAATGGAACAATATTTGCATTATAGGGGTACCAGAAGAAGAAGAGAGAGAAAAAGGGATAGAAAGTGTCTTTGAGGATGTAATTGCACAAAACCTCCCTAATATGGGGAAGGAGATAGTCTCTCAGGCCATGGAGATGCACAGATCTCCCAACACAAGGGACCCAAGGAAGACAACACGAAGATATATAGTAATTAAAATGGCAAAGATCAAGGATAAGGACAGACTATTAAAAGCAGCCAGAGAGAGAAATAAGATCACATACAAAGGAAAGCCCATCAGGCTATCATCACACTTCTCAACAGAAACCTTACAGGCCAGAAGGGAGTGGCATGATGTATTTAATTCAATGAGGCAGAAGGGCCTTGAACCAAGATTATTTTATCCAGCAAGATTATTATTTAAATATGGAGGGATTAAACAATTTCCAGATAAGCAAAAGCTGAGAGAATTTACCCCCCACAAACCATTTCAACAGTGTATTTTGGAGGGACTGCTATAGATGGAAGTGCTCCTAAAGTTTAATAGCTGTCACCAGAAGTAATAAAACCAAAGTGAAGAAAGTAAAACAGCTAATTACTAAGCACATGCAAAAATTAAAAGAAGTATCTCCAAAGTCAATCAAGGGATAGCCAAACAATACAGAATATGATACCTAATATATAAAGAATGGAGGAGGAAGAAAAAGGAGGAAGAAAAAAAAAGAACCTTTAGATTGTGTTTGTAATAGCATATTAAGTGAGTTAAGTTAGACTCTTAGATAGTAAGGAAGTTAACCTTGAACATTTGGTAAACACGAATCTAAAGCCTGCAATGCCAATAAGTACATACCTATCGATAATCACCCTAAATGTAAATGGACTGAATGCACCAATCAAAAGACATAGAGTCACTGAATGGATAAAAATACAAGACCCATCTATATGCTGCCTACAAGAGATTCACTTTAAACCCAAAGACATACACAGACTAAAAATGAAGGGATGGAAAAAGATATTAAATGCAACTAATAGGGAGAAGAAAGCAGGAGTTGCGGTACTTGTATCAGACAAAATAGACTTCAAAACAAAGAAAGTCACAAGAGACAAAGAAGGACATTACATAATGATAAAAGTGTCAATCCAACAAGATACAACCACTATAAATATCTATGCGCCCAACAGAGGAGCACCTACATATGTGAAACAAGTACTAAGAGAAGTAAAAGGAGAAATAGAATGCAATGCATTAATTCTAGGAGACTTCAACACACCATTCACTCTGAAGGACAGATCAACCAGACAGAAAATAAGGAGACAGAGGCACTGAACAACATAATAAAAAAGATGGACCTAACAGACATCTACAGAACTCTACACCCAAAAGCAGCAGAATACACATTCTTCTCAAGTGCACATGGAACATTTTCAAGAATAGATCATATCCTAGGCCACAAAAAGAGCCTCAGTAAAATCAAAAAGACTGAAATTGCACCAACCAGTTTCTCAGACCACAAATGTATGAAACCAGAAATAAATTATGCAAAGAAAATGAAAAATCCCACAAACACATGGAGTCCTCACAGTATGCTCCTAAATAACCAATGGATCAATGACGAAATAAGAACAGAGATCAAGCAATATATGGAGACAAATGACAACAATAATTCAACACCACAAAATCTGTGGGATAAAACAAAGTCCGTACTAAGAAGAAAGTATATTGCAATACAGGCCTACCTCAGGAAAAAAGAACAATCCCATATGAGCTCTAAACTCACAATTAACGAAACTAGAAAAAGAACAACAAATGAGGCCCAAAGACAGTAGGAGGGATATAATAAAGATAAGAGCAGAAATAAATAAAATTGACAAGAATGAAACAATAGAAAAAAATCAATGAAAGCAGGAGCTGTTCTTTGAGAAAACAAACAAAATAGATAAACGCTTAGCCAGACTTATCAAGAAAAAAAGAGAGTCTACTCACATAAACAGAATCAGAAATGAGAAAGGACAAATCATAATGGACACCACAGAAATACAAAGAATTATTAGAGAATACTATGAAGAATTATATGCCAACAAACTGGATAACCTGAAGAAACGGACAACTTTCTAGAAAAATACAACCTTCCAAGGCTGACCCAGAAATAAACAGAAAATCTGAACAGACCTATAATCAGCAATGAAATTGAACTGGTAATCAAAAACCTAAGAACAAAACGCCTCTACCAGATGGCTTCACCACTGAATTTTATCAAACATTTAGTGAAGACCTAATACCCAACCACCTTAAAGTTTTCCAAAGAGTAGAAGAAGAGGGAATACTTCCAAACTCATTCTATGAGGACAGCATCCCTCTCATACGAAAACCAGGCAAAGACACCGCAAAAAAAGAAAATTACAGACTGATATCCCTGATGAACATAGATGCAAAAATACTCAACAATATATTGCAAACAGAACTCAAAAATACATCAAAAAGATCATCCATCATGATGAAGTAGGATTTATTCCAGGGATGCAAGGATGGTACAACATTCGAAAATCCACCAACATCATCCACCACATCAACAAAAAGAAGGACAAAAACCATATGATCATCTCCATAGATGCTGAAAAAGCACTTGACACAATTCAATATCCATTCATGATAAAAACTTTCAACAAAATGGGTATACAGGGCAAGTACCTCAACATAATAAAGGCCATATATGACAAACCCACAGCCAACATTGTACATAACAGCGAGAAGCTGAAAGCTTTTCTTTTACGATCAGGAACAAGACAAGGATGCCCACTCTCCCCACTTCTAGTCAACATAGTAGTGGAGGTACTAGCCACGGCAATCAGACAACACAAAGAAATAAAAGGCATCCAGATAGGCAAGGAAGAAGTTAAACTGTCCCTGTGTGCAGATGATATGATATTGTACATAAAAAACCCTAAAGAATCCACTCAAAAACTACTAGATCTAATATCTGAATTCAGCAAAGTTGTGGGATACAAAATTAATATGCAGAAATCTGTGGCATTCCTATACACTAACAATGAACTAGCAGAGAGAGAAATCAGGAAAACAATTCCATTCACAGTTGCATCAAAAAGAATAAAATACCTAGGAATAAACCTAACCAAGGAAGTGAAAAACCTATACTCTGAAAACTACAAGACACTCATTAGAGAATTTAAAGAAGATACCAATAAATGGAAACACATCCCGTGCCATTGGATAGGAAGAATTAACATTGTCAAAATGGCCATCCTGCCTAAAGTAATCTACATATTCAATGCAATTGCTATCAAAATACCAACAGCATTCTTCAACAAACTAGAGAAAATCGTTGTAAAATTCATATGGAACCAAAAAAGACCCCAAATAGCCAAAGCAGTCCTGAGAAGGAAGAATAAAGCTGTGGGTATTATGCTCCCCAACTTCAAGCTCTACTACAAAGTCACGGTAATCAAGACAATTTAGTACTGGCACAAGAACAGACCTATAGAATATGGAACAGACTAGAGAGCCCTGATATAAACCCAACCATATATGGTCAATTAATGTATGAGAAAGGAGCCA
>JAVSCE010018669.1:0-37741 GCA_032199065.1 Smutsia gigantea | reverse complement strand
AGAGACAGGAAGGCTGCAGAGAAGTCCCCAGTAGGCCACCTTCCCAGATCATGAAGGGAATCCTGCTTTCACGCCTCTAGAATCTGGGCATCACAAACGTGAGCAGTAAAGGACTCGACACCCAATCTCATCACTTGATCTCACAAAGAAAAGGCGAATGCTTTGTTCAAGGTCATCCAGCTGGTCAGAGAGGAGAGCAAAGACCTGCCACATGGATCAGACTTCAAGACTAGTTAGCGCTACATCCTATTATAATAAACACCAAAAACTGCTAAAGAATGTATCCCCCTTGTACTCAGTAAGGCAACGGCATCTCCTCGGCTAGACAACTGTATTTATATATGTCACTGGGAAAATGTTAACTGACACTTGAATCAATACAATTTTAAAACAGTACATCCAAATACAATTTATGGAGTAAGCTAAGGTTATAACTTGCAGGAATTCCAAATAAAGTGGCATTCTAAAAACATTCTAACCATTAGTGCTATAACTGAATTGAGTGTCCTGTCTCCAAGGTCACTACACTAAAGGAAGCAACATTCATTTGCATGATTTCTGGTGTATTAAGTCAACTATGTTGTGAGAATTTTTCTTTTAACCAGCAGGGTACTGGCTTCCCCAAAACGTCTTGAGTAGCCCTTTTACAGACACAGACATTTGCCTTCTACATCATCCTTCCTACATGCCTGCATCCTTCTTGATGGCAGTTAATGTCATAAAGCACTCAATTCAAGGTGGATGGGGAAATACGGTGTGTGACTGAGTGGTAAGCTTTTTTCAGAGATCATTTTTACTTGGGCAAAAAGAAAAACCACTGACAAACTACGGTTATTCAGACTTGAGCATTTGGCAGGCATTTTCTCAAAAGTGAACAAAATAAGTCTGTCACTTCAAGGAAAACAATTGACAGTTTTGTTGTCAATGATAAAATTTTGAGCTTTCAAGCAAATATCAGAACTTCAGAAAAATCTTTATCTACCATCATGAACTTGACAACTTCCCAATACTTAAGGGCTTTTCTGATTAGATAGGCAGTGAAATTAACAAACGGGATTATTTAAAATATGAAATGTGTCAACATTGGAAGGATTTATGTAACTCACTGAACCAACAGTTTCCAAATTACCAATGCATGTTACAAAACCATACACAGTGAAAGATCCATTCAAAGTGCAAGATATACCAATGGATTTTAATGAAACCAAGGACAAAAATTTCACTGATGATTTCAGATTCCACATTGCAACCAACCTTTAAGAAATCACCCCTTATAGTTCTAGTGTAGTATCAAATTATCTGAAAAGGCTATTCAAATACTCCTTTTTCAATTACAAATTTGCATGACAGATTTTTCTTCATGTTCTTCAACCAAAACAACATACTACAACAGATGGGATGCAGAAGCAGCTATCAGAATCTAACTATCTTCTCTTGAGGCAGGCATTAAAAGTATTTACAAAAATATACACTAATGCCTTTTATTCTCAGTAAACTCATGTTCTAGAAAATAATTTTTTTCATAAAAATTATGTTGCTTAAATTAACATAATGGATTTAATGTTACTTTTAAATTAACTAAATACATTTGTAAAGTTTTAATTCCTAATACAGTAAATATCAATAGTTGTAATGCACATATACAGAAGCTCTCTGGGGTTCTCAATAAATGTGTAAAGTGGCCCTGAGACCACAAAATTGGAGAAACGCAGTTCTAAATAGCTGGCACCCTTATTAATGGTCGACAACATCACTAAAAATGCAATATACCTGTAATTATACACACACAGTATGTTTAGATTGTGAAACATTTGTAAAATGGCAAAACAAAAAAACAAAACCAAAAAAAGACCTTTTGAACCCAATACGATGGACACAAGTCTTGCCCACGCAGAAGTGGAAACACAGTAATTTTCACTGCCTGCCAATCACCCAAAAAGCCACAGACACCCTTGACAAGGGAGAGCCTGAGTAAGGAGCCCCAGACTCTATAATAAAGGCTACCAGGCTAAAATGTCTGGCTTTCAAGAGAAGCTGTGACGGGGAACACAGAGAAGTAGGTTAAGAGAAGGTTCCAGGAGCCAGAAAATCAAATGACTAGGCAGTGGAGAAAAGGAAGGCAATGCCTTATTTTTGCTTTGTAGTCTACTATTAAAATGCTCTGGCTTTCACCCATTTGTTCCCTTTTTACAAGAATGCAACACCCTACCCGACACTCACCATTTTGTATGAAAATCAGAGAAGAATCCAAAAGCTTTTATTTATGTGTCACAGCTTCAATAACCCTATGAGACAAGCAGTAAATATTATTCCCATTTTACGGATGGTGAAACTGAGTCTCTGCGAGTTTAAAAATGACTTCTGAAGTTGGGTGGAAAAACCAGTATCCCTACCCCAAGTCTTTTTGGCTCTTGTTTGAAGCCTCTTCCACACACCACTTAGTGGTTCTCCAAGTGTGATCCCGCACCAGGAGCATCACCGCAGTGGGGGAACTTGTCAGAACTGTGGCCTGTGACACTCAGAATTCTTGGGGTGAGACCCAGCAACCTGTTTTTGACCAAGCCCTCCATGTCGTTTTGATATAGGAGCCAATGGTCTAGAAACAATGACACCCCCACCAGACACCGACCCGCCAGGACAACTGCTTCGGTCAGCTGCAGCTGCCATGACAAAACGCCACACACAACAGACATGGACATCTCACAGTTCCGGGGTTAGAAGTTCAAAATCAAGGGCTGGCAAGGAAGGTTTCATTTTGAAGCCTCTTCTTTCAGCTTGTAAGTGGCCACAATCTCATCGTGTGCTCACACGACCCCTTTGTGAGCAAGAGGGGTGAGAGAAAAACCTTTCCCTTCCTCTTCTTACCAGGCCATTGACACTAATGGATTGAGCCTCCCCACCCCATATCCCCTCATTATAACTTAACTGCGCCCATAAGAACCCTCTCTCCAAGTACAGTCACACTGGGATGCGGGCATCAACATATGAATTTGGGGGGACACAATCAGCCCCTCACCGACTTCAGAAGGAAATGGCGCAGGCCCGGCGTGGCTGGTGCTGCTGGGCGAGCATCGCCTGAAGAGCCCGTGGCATGGAGACACAGAGAAAAGAAGTCCTTTGGAAGAGCAGCCACTGTCAAGGGAATCCCTCCATGGGCAAGGGTCCAAAGCAGCTGGGCAGCGCTCAAGGGGGTTCCCACAAGAGGAGGAAGAAGGGAGTCACCTCCATACTGGGGCCAATGCTGGCGGTGGCCAACATTTAGGAGCCCTTACTTATGTGCCAGGCCTTCTGCAAAGGCTTTGGAAGTACTCGTTCATTCAGTCCTCGTTACCCCCCATGGTGGGAATGGAAACCAAAGATGTCCAGGTCAAGCAGCCCCCCACGCTGGCCGTGGCTGGCAGGCAGCAGCAGCGGGAATGACCCCAAGGTGGCGTCAGCGCTGAGGCCTTCACCTCTGCTGTCTACCAGGAGGGAGGGTGCAGGCTCACCGCCGGCCCCAAGGAGCAGGTCCATACAGCACGACGGGGTGGAGGACAAGCGGAGTCACGTATGTAAGATATGTCCACCCTGTGAACATCTTTCCCCCACTAAATAATTAATGTACCAGAGTTTACTGGGGGTGGGGGCTTTCACTTTCTACTTTATATATGTTTATAGTGTGCATATTTTGGAATAAGCATACAATCAGACAAACATTAGAAAAATCAATTATTACCATTTTTCCCCCAGGTCGATCTGATCCAGCTTCCAGCCAAGTTCTGCTGGCTAGCCGGTCACCCTGGCTGGTTATTCAGTCTCACAAAGCTCAATTTCCTCGTAGGCAGGACCAGCCATGGGGGTGAGGGCGCCTGTCTGCCCTCACTCACAGTGCTCACCCGGGCACACTCACACCCTGCCTGTTGTGACCAGGGCCCACGGGATGGGAGCCCTCTGAGGGCAGGCCTGCACGCCTGTACTCCTTTGTTATCCCAGGGCCCCCACAGGGCCCAGTTGATCAAATGATGCTTCACGAACGAGACAATCTAAAGCCAGCAGGTTTAATCATTACTAATAATATGAGAACGTGTCAGTCTGAAGTGGATGCATATTTCACTTTTGAGAGAATTTGGGGGAAAAAATGTTTATGAATCTTTGAAACCCCACACACACTCCAAATACGTCAAAGGTATAAAACCAATCTACCTTATCTAAATTTCTGAACAG
Organism: Smutsia gigantea; assembly: GCA_032199065.1. Taxonomy (NCBI): domain Eukaryota; kingdom Metazoa; phylum Chordata; class Mammalia; order Pholidota; family Manidae; genus Smutsia; species Smutsia gigantea. The sequence goes on along the minus strand of JAVSCE010018669.1, from coordinate 33,538 downwards.
TTGTGGAAATTCAAAAAGAAAGATACCCAAATTTTCCATATTCTGCTTTGGAAGTTCAAAAATATTTTAGTCCACTCATCTGAAACTGACTCAGGCTTACTTGAATCAAAAAGGAAGTCTGTCACCTCCAAAGTTCCCTACCCCACAGGGACCATGTCTTTTCCAGATCTAAACAACGTCATGCATTACTCAAGTGACAGTCCAGAGGCAAGATGCTGCACATGAATATATGATCCAACGTAGTCGACGTTCACAGCCAGTCATTTATTTCACACATTTCAACGCACCCCACACACCCATCCAGCCCCTACACAGCTAAGGCTTAACTTGGTCACCACTGGAGGGGGCGGCACGGCTGAGGAAAGAGCCAGCGAAGGAGCTGGGCCACTGCTGTGCCACTGCCAAGGCCCCAGCGCACCATGACCACAGTGACTCTCCACAGAAACAAAGCACACAGTGAGATAACACATGTGAAATAGTTCTGAGCTCTCAGAAAAGTTCTATGCAATGGTATTACCAAGTCTAATAATTAACCAGAGTTTACCTTGTAACCAACGAGCAACTAAATGAAAACACCTTGAAGATACCCTTTCCTTTATTTTCAAACAAACGATAATGTGTCACCATAATTCTAATTTGACAATAAACTAAGGCATGGATGGAATTCTAATAATTTCCTTTTCAATATAGCACCTTTAGATGCTCAAACTAAACATCACCAGTAAAGGGAACGAGGAGGAAATGCGATGCTCTAAGCACCCCAGCGCCCAAGTAGCACTCTGGCCAAAACAGGCTTAACCTGAATCTAAACAGGAGCGGGAACATCTGATTTACTAACTGGGCTGCTAGTTCGACCATCTCAAAGAAATGTCTAATTTCTGAAAGCCACTACAGTGCAACAGTATCTGCTATCTTTCACAGAGTTTCATCTGCTAGACCATGTCAAAAAATATGTACCACAGAGAAGCAAACTGATGGTACTTTTCCCTCCAGTGATTAATTTCCACATACTTTTTATGCAACAAATATTTATTGAGCACCTGCCATATGTCAAACACTGCTCTAGGTACTAGGGATGCATCAGTAAACATCACAAACAATTCCTGCCTTCATGGACCTGAGTTGCATTCTAATGAAGAGAGAATCAGAGTGAATGACTAAAGTATAAGTAAATAAATAAAAGGTGAAACAAAAGAAAACTACAGCATGGAAGGGGGACAGGAAGTTTGGAGGAAGGGGTGAGCCTGTAAAGTGCTAGGCGTGGGGAAGCCCCCAGGGAAAGGGACTAGATGTTCTGGAAGCAGCTGAGGAGGAACCCCGCAGGCCCGCAGGGGCGCTCCTGGGGGGAGGCCTGCACAGAGGCTGCAGCCGGGGGTTCTCCCTGACGAGGAGGGGCAAGATCTGACTCCTGCAGTGCAGACACTCTGCTGCAAACAGACTGAAGGCAGCGTGGACAGACGGGAAGACCAACTCAGGAGCTACTGCGGTAAGGCCAGCAGGAAAAGCTGGCCACTTGGGCAGGGTGGTAGACATGCGATGCGAGCACAAGTCGTGGGACTGTACACATACTTTGAAGGTAGAGCCTACAGAATCTGAGGGCAAACTTGATGCAACATGTGAGAGAAAGAACCAGAGGCCTCCGAGGTTTCCACCGAAGACCGTATGCCACCCCACCTCACCGCGCACCACGGCCCTAGGAAGGCTCCGGGGCCCCGCCTTTTACAAATGCAGGCAGGAATGAGGCTTGAATGGTGAGCGTTTTGTCCATAGTCGTTACTTGAAACAAAACTGGAGCTTAGATTTCCTTCCCAGGATTAGGGTCTTTTCCATTACATCATAGGGCTGGTTTTTTGTTTTTCTTTTTTTTTTTTAAGTAGAATGTTACCACAGACAGAAAATGGAGAAGCTTGTTCTAGGGTGTTTCAAAGGCTCCCTTGCACCCAAGAGCTCGCCTTCAGGAACTCATGTGCAGCCAGAGGTCGGGAAGCTCCTGTCACCAAACAGAAGCTGGACACATGCAGGGGCCATCTGTGTGCTGAGCAGTTCTCTCCCTGAGCTGGAGTCAGACTCTACAAGGGATACACACAACTGGAAGAACAGCAATGGTTCATTCATTCCTATGAATCAAAAACAACCTCCAAAGTTTAGCTCCAAGTTGTCAGATATTCAACCTGTCTCTTTTAGGAAGCAAACCATGTCAATGTTGCCACTATTCTTTAACATCACCTGTGAAACTCTAATGTCCATCTCCAACCACATTTCTCGCTGATCACGGGAGACATCCATTTAGCTACCCCTTCCACTCAAAACCGAAATGATTCAGACGGAACACTTCTCTAGCTCTTGTTCCCTACCAGACAGGTTTCCCTCCTCTTCCCTCACCACTGTGCCACAGGCACTCTAATGCCCCCTCACACATAGCCTTGCCAGCCAGTGAAGTCCTTCTATTCATTCACTCACTCACTGAACACACTTCTGAGAGCTATGCCCCGCCTAGACACTGAGACCTCCATCTCCCTGCAGGCAGACACGGAACATGCAAATACAAGTGGGATGAAGACTAGGAAGGCAGAACAGGCTTCTGAGGCCTGGGCGGAGCCTCACCAGGGATACAGCCAGGGCAGGTCCCTTAAGCACTGATCAAGGGCAAAGGAGGGGCTCCAAGCAGAGGGAAGGGCCTGTACAGCAGCAAGGCACAAAGGGCAGAGCATTCAAACCCAAGAAATGAGGGCAGTGCCACTCATCAGAGACAAGGCGAGGGTCCTGGCAGGGTGGAGGGGTAAGAGAGCCTTAGAATTCACGTCAAAACTCCTGGCTGGTATGAAGGCAATGAGAAGCCAATATAGGGTGATAAGGCTTTTGGGGGGAAAGGTCACGTTCATGACAGTGTGATGGTTTTTCAGTGATTTCTTCTCCTAGAATCTCTGCTTGTTTACCTCATGCTGCAACAGCTATGGAAGGGCTCCTCATCAATTTTACTTCCCCCAAAGCCTCTGGCCTCCAAACTGTCTCAACACGAACACCATAGAGAGAACACTGCCTCTGTAAATAAGCAATGTTTTGATCCTGTCATTCTCATTTCAAAATTGAGATTGCTCTTGAAATCAAATTAAACCTACTGATTTAACTGTACAACTGCATGTCACCTACTACATTCTAGCAAAGAAATCATGATTACAAATTACTTCTCAAATATACCACTGCCTTTAAATTAAACCAAAACAAAACAAAAACCTTCCTTAGCAATTAATTTAGAAAGAATTCTTTCCTCTTAGCGATACATCTTGAAATATTTTAAAATAATATAATATGCTGCCTGGGATTTGCTTTTCAATAATAGAGAACATGGAGAAACTGGTAGTGTGCAAACGACATAAGTCTGGCTGTGAGTTTATGAACCTGGTGAAAAGTCCATGATGGTTCATTCTACCTACTGTCTACTTTTGTGTCAGAAAGGTTCTACTGTTTGGGCATCTGAAGCATCTCAAAGCACTCAAACTTTGTATAAGGCCTTCTTTTGTTCTGTTACTTTTCCCTATAGAGGATAATGCTAAAAGAATGATACCAAACTTAACCCTTGGAGATTAAGCTATTGTGATTCATCGATAAATGTTTCAAAAAAGAAAACTAATTTTAGAGCAAGACACTGAATGAAGTATTTGTAATTCTTTTTCAAAAACAGTCCTGCTTGAACATCTTCCACCAACATTGTTTCAGTCAAACATTCTACTTGGCATTTGCAGATTTGTAAAGCTACAGTTGATTCCTGTTAAGATCTTTACGCATTTCCAAATAACCTTCATACATCAACTATCTGTCTTCTACTTCATTTACAATTCCCAATTCCGTATCTGGGAAATGTTCAGTAAATGTGGCACACCAACTTATAGAACCAATGACTTTCAAGGTTGAAAAGGACATTCAGGGTTCTATAGTGAACCAGCCATTTGACATTTTTGTCTTTAGATTAGCATGCATCTGCGATCTGTTAAGGTTTGGTGGGTAATTTAATGCTGTATACTACATACACTATATACAGAAGGACACATGTAAAGGGCCAGGAAAGCACCTCAGTCCACAATGGTAGATGAAGTACTAGGGCCCTCCTAGTATCTCACTCTAAATAATTATCACTCGAGGAAATATAATAACACTAACATCTCTGTCATGTTAGAGTTTGTACCTTAGGCAATTAGAGACTCCACAGACATTTTGCACTCAACACCTTCCAAATAGCATACTTTATTGTACTGTGTTCAGTTGTTGGATCTTCTCCACAATTACTGTGAGGAATAACAGCATTTTCACTCCTGGCTCAACATTTAAAGTCAAAGTCATCAAATAACGAAAGATTTCATTACCACCCTGTACTGACAGAGACCAATATTAATTATTATTTGAATTAACCTCTGAGCCATGGTTTTCATCCGTACTCAGAAAAGACAGGGACAATTTCTAATTATATGCCACCCTCATTATAAGTCACTGGGCCGCAAAGCTGTCTGATGAGGCTGCCACACTTTGCCTGGAAACTGCCTTGGACTGACTTATAACCTTGTCTCATCACATGGAAACAATTCAGCAAGCCAGAGATGTTTTCCCAGGGGTTGCAACTTTTTCCTTTTAAAATTGTGATGTGGGACTGTACATAAGTCTGTTCGTAAAAGTCCTTGATGCAAGGTAAGCAGCATTCAATATTCACACTTCCTTCTCAACTGAAAGCAGCAGCCTTTTCACAGCACCTGTCGGCAGGACTTTGGAGGTCCTAGTAAGTGGAGCAGGACTGAAGGAAACCCTGAACTAGCACCCAGATCATTTTCACCGAATGATGATTGGTTCTATTTTATTTCATGTAAAATAACCTATGGTATGACAAGGAAAAAAATCCAACAATACAGAAAATCTGAACAATGAATTTATTTCCCTCTTCTGTCACCAACCCTAGTCTCATTCTCCAAAGCTTATCAATATAACAGTTCCTTATGTGTCCCTTCCTGCTTCTGTGGGCACAAGTAGATGAATCTGTGAACATCATGTATTTCCCCAGCCTCTCTAAGGCAGGGATCTAGGAGGTGGACACCATAGCCTTACACTGCCAACTTTTGGGGTTTCCCTCTTCCAATCACACTGATCTTTGAGGTGTGCTTTTCACTCTATTCTTAGAAAAATGCACCATTTTTAAGTCCTAAGTTTTAGGCTAATCACCCATGACAAAAATATTCACACTGACAATTCCTCAAGCTAAACGATTCAGGCAGGGCCCTTACATGACTCTTGATGTCGAGAGGAGAGGAGGGCAGACAAGAGAGGCACCTGTGTTCTTAGCGGAAGAAGACACCCAAGTTCCTGAGTTTTGACTAGAACTTGGTTTTGACCTTGACGAAATCAACTGAATATTAGAATGGTAATTTACCAACTTTAGTAGAGTTGGTACAGTGCAGAAAAATAAGATGACATTTTCCACAAGACACAGAGAGTTAGTGCATGTGAGTGCAAATGGCCCATTACTGGGCTACACACCTGCAGCCATGTGCCTGCCCTCCAGGTTAGTGCTTCAAGGAGGAGTGGAAAGAACACGGCTGCTGGGGGTGATGTCATCAGCAAGACAAAGACAAGTCTCAAAATTAAACAGTTTACACAAGAGTTGCCATGAACTAAAAACATGTACTTTAATACCTGAAATTTCTTTCAGGGATCCTCCCTTTACCCCCTGCCAACTTTAAAACATAAGAGAACATTTCATCTAAACAAGGTGTAAAGAACGAACTGGCATGTGGAGAATTCTTTCCAAAAACTAAATGAGTTTTCGTAATCACTTCAAGAAAAACTATCATAAACAGCATTACTAAGGGAATTAAAACCTGAAAGCTAAAGAATCTCCAAAACTATTCCTACTGTCCTATATCTGTGAATGTTCAATCTTAAATACCCCACTACTTAATCACAAACAACAATACTATTAAATTATTCTATAAAACACCTTTCAAGTTCCTCTGTAAGAGAATCACCATTTTTAAATGTCAATTTCTATTATCATTGCTATTACAGGTGAGAATTGTAACTAAATTCCCTTTCACCCTTAAACAGTTTCAATTTATATTTAAAAATTTAAATGTGTACAGGATGTGAGTGATACTACACTAGGTCCTAGGAATAAAGGGTAAACAAGAAATTCTTGATGACCTCAAACTAAAGAGAGGAGCAAAAAGTATTAATGACACAATTTGATTTAGCACTATAATAACAGTTACAAGGTAACAACTTGACCTAAGAGTCTTTAATATTCAATTCAATTAAACCAAAACCTGTAAGCCTACTCCTATAGACTGTTCGCTAGCTTCCATGGGGATTCAAAAATAAGACGAGTAAGTTTCAGTGACTTTTAGACTATATTTACCTTTCCCACCATCCTCTAACTTTACACTAAATGGTAGTCCAGCATACACAGGATTCTCTATATTCTCTACTTTAAGGAGATCCACCATTTTATCAAATTAACCAAAATATTACAAGTGGTACAAACCCACCTTGGCTACTTATTAGTGAGTGTACTATACCCATTTTAGACATCAGACCTTAACTCTAACAGGCATAATCAAGAAAACACTGAAATACTAAAAAAATATTAAAATAGCCTTATACTGCCTTCAAAGAGCTTATAACATAAAAGAAGAAAACAGGAATGCATATACTTAAGGGTAATGCAATCTGAGAAATTCTGCAAAAGCAGCATGCTGTAGGCAGAGACAAAGCCTCAAGGACAGTGAAGAGCCCTCTGATGGGGAGAGGAAGGCAGCAAAGACCCCATAGGAACACACAAGTGACATGAAGGCCATATGTATCTGTGTACATATGTACCTTGTGTGTTTACTGACTGAATAGTCTGTAAGAGGACATGTGCCCAAAATAATTAGAAAGAGAAAACAAGGTAAGGAAGTTGCATGCAGTTAAAAATAACCAGAAACAGGTTAAAAAGAACCAGAAACAGCTTTAAAAGAAGTAGTAGTATTACTGACGGACAGTGACTTCAATGGTATATGGGGGGTGGGGGGGACTTGGTAATATGGGTGAATGTAGTAACCACAATGTTTTTCATGTGAAACCTTCACAGGAGTGTATATCAGTGATACCTTAATAAAAAAAGAAGAAATACTATTGAAACAGGATCTGAAGACATGTAGGATCTTTACAGGCAAAAATAGTTCTGAGTGGACAAAAAGGCACTTGGAATAGGGCAAGCAAGAGCAGAGGCACTGAAGAGGGAAACGTGTGCATTCAGGGACCCTGAGTAACCCAGCTAAGCCTGATGGCGGGATATACTAAAAGAAGAGTATAGACTGTGGCTACAAAGCTAGGTCGGCATTAAGTATGAAGACCTGGCACTCAGTCTTTATACTTATACTTCATACTCGCCTTTTCAAGGGCGAAACACAGAGAAGACCATGCAGAAGTGTGAAATGAGATGTGGGCATTATAAAGACTTCTGGAACATGCACAGGCACAGAATCCATGTAAGAAGTCTGCAATAGCCAGCAGAGAAGGCCAGTAGACACTGTAACGCAGGCAGGCTTGGAGAGGCTGTGGTCTCAGAGACAGAATCTACAAACCCACAAACTTGGACAGTGTTCTGGATATGGAGCATGACAAAGAGAGAGTCAAAGTGGAAGAAAGTAAAGTGGAGATAGTACTATTCCTGGTTGACTGCAAGAATGGTAGGAGGGAGCCAGATGTGATTCCAACTTAGTGTTTGATTCAAATATGAATTTGTAAGTACCTGACCTTGCCATAGCAGCCTGTCAGTAAGTGCTGGAAGCTCTCTTATCAATAGCCACCCACTTATGATAATCAATTCTTCATAATTACTATTAAAATCCCTCAAAGTAAACTATTACAGAAGGGTAACTTGTAAGCTTGTTTCATTAATCCAATCCATTAATCAGTAGATGACACATCTGTTACATTAAGAAACACATCTAAGTTACACCATTTCATGGGAAACAAATGTATGACATGAGTAAACGAGTAAAGCGTAACCTTCAAATTTAGCAGGACTAGAAGAGTCACTCAGGGGGAAAGCAGTCAAATTCTTTTCCCTAGAGAGAACTGCCTGTCGAGGCAGACTTCTGAGTACACAGACTCACAATATTTTAATTGAAATCACTATCAATAAATCCAGTTTTGTCAATATTTGCATATTTCAGCCTCTGCGGATGCAGGAATAAGCAAGTTCCAAGATGATACCAGATAGCATCAGAGGTGTTTTTATTAATATTTATCAGATTTTATATGATAGATTCAGAGCTCCTATGAACAATCATAATATTAATACGTATTTTTAATCTGTAGATTAGTAACATTAAAAGAACTTCCCTCTTCATACATGAAAATTAACTTGGAGCATGCTGATCTTTTTAAATGGCAAAATATTTAAAAATGTTTTAAATCATCTTAAATCTTCTTTTACCTTCTCAAATCATCAAATCATTTAAATTACTATACTTGAAAACTTCTTAAATCATCAAATCATACTTAAATTACAATACTTTTGTCCTCATAATTTGAAGATAAATGTGTTATTCTCTAATTCATCTTTTATGTTACAGCTCTAATTCTTACTTTCTATTGTGACTATTCAACGATTAGAGCAAGATCCTCTGTTAACGAGAAGTTCTGTAACACGCCATCACGTGACAAGAGCTCTTGTATCACCCTTGTTCTTGCATCACCTGCCCTGTTCAGTGTTTCAGCATACTGTTTAAATTATTTCTATTTAATTACGTGCAAAATTCTAGTCAAGCACAAAAATTCTCCCTGGTACCATAAAATTAACTATTTTACCAAGTGTTTAAAAATACTAAATACACGACATACTGACGTATTCCTAACTACTTCCTGAATGTTACCAACTTAGCCAATTCATAATGGCTCAAGTATGTCACCCAAATTCAAATTTTAACCATTTTAAATAATTATGCACAGGCACAATTAGAAAAAACAATAAAACATCAATCAGAAAACCTGCTACATCACAACAGCAATCACATCAAATGAGCATGACCACCAGAGGATCAAGAGGTCTGTGCGTCTCTGGAACTGCAGAGCTAGGTTCCACTAAAACAAATATGTAATTAACCCTTTTAGGATGTGCATGGTGGAGACACTGGTGTTATGGAGTTATGAGGACTGGAATCGAGTATTTCTCATCCATCTACTATGTACGTGGCTTCGGATAAATTCTCAGTTTCTTCTTCTTAAAAACATCATATGGATTATAATGCTAGTGTGTTAGTGTGTGGAAGTGCCTGGTAAGCAACAAAGCATGGTACAAATGTGATTCACTTTATTACATAATGTTGATCAATGCACAGGAGTTAAAGAACCATTACTCCACGTAGCTTTTCCCTCCCTGTTTTCTCTTCTACATGTCTCCATTATCTTTGTACTTTGTATTTAAATCTCCAAGAGTGGATGGTGTGCATTTCTCTGAAGTTGAGGCATCAAACTATTAGCAAGAATTCTGCCATGTTTATTCTCTGAGATTTATTTATGGATACTTTATTATAAATTAAGTTGGTAACACTCAGCAGGCAGTTAGGAATACAGTATGGCACATGTTTACAGCATTTAATATTTTTGCAAACTTGATAAAATAGTGAGTCATCTTTCATATGTAATTTCATGTTTAAACCCAAGCAACAAGTCTAAATTTTCAGAGAGCCCATTTTCTCAATGAGACCCAACAATTAAGTAACTCTCAATCTAATACTACGAAAGAAAACAGATGAAACAAATAAGCATATTTATACATATGTATCTCTTTGTCCTCAATAAATTTGTACTCTGGTTATAGCACAAGACAAACAGAAGTAATCTCACTTCTTACTTAGCAGGGAAAACAGGAGCCCTCTGAAGGCTAAATATGCTCCCTAACATCTGCACCCGTCCATCGCCCCTGCCTTCCAGGTAACCACACAGCAGCTGTGCTCTTCCAAGTTAAGGCTGCTCCCTCTACCTGTGTACTCACTCTGTGAAGTTATCCTTTGCCCTCCCATACAGTCTTACATAATTCATGTCTCAACTGGATCCTTCCCGCTTGCTTTTACACACTCAAGTCTCTGCCATTTGATTTAAAAAAAAAAAAGTAGACAAATCTCACCTGGTTTGGTAGGGAGGGGAGAAAACAGCTGGAGAACCTGTATCCTGGTGACTGACCAGGAGCTGGCAGGCGTGTGACTCTGTAGTCCTTTCTCTACAGGGACTGGAGGAGGCAAGTAGGTATAAAACGCCAACCAATACTCCACTAACCCAGCCAGGTGCCCTACGGAAAGGGCAGTTCTTATTACTTTGCACAGGCACCCTATGGGCTAGGGGTGGCCCCATGAACACTAGTCACTCCACTAGCCATTTAAGCAAACCAGAAACCCAGGACCCCTCCTTCCTCCTATGGCTCCCACAGCCAATCTATCCTCAAATTGCATTGCTTTTACCTGCTAAATCTTTCTCAGGCACATCCACTTTCAACCACCTCTACAACCACCACACAAGATCAAATCACCATCTCCTCTCCCTGGACTAGGCAGTGGTCTTCCCCCACCCTCTGCAGCCCCTCCAGTCTCTGCACATGGCCCAGAGTAACTGCTTCCCAGGGTTCTTGGGGTACAGACCAAGCCCTCTCCAGGGCAGCCACCGAGCCTTCAGGCAGGAAGATCCCAGCTCAAGCTTCCCTTCCTCAGGTCAGTGAGTCTTTCCACATCTAATTTTTGTCCCTGTGCCACAATACGGTGTACTACTCCTTTTTTAACAATTACTACAGCTGCACATTTACATGTTTGTGTGATTATTTGATTACTAGCCATCGATCCCTCTAGCCATGGGTGCCCGCCATAGTTTTGCTCACCTCTGTATCCCCAACACTCACATGGAGCCCAACCCACAGTCATAGTCACTCTTTTGGATCAGTAAATAAACATGAGACAAGTAATTCTACAGCCAGTACCTTAGGGAGGAGGAGACGGTATATGAGATCAAGTACATGGACACTGAGGAAACTCAAACAAGGGAGGCATTTTTCCACAAGTGGATTTAGTAAGTAAAAAAGGAGGGGGGGGAGTATCAGGACACACGGCCCTGACACTGGGCACAGCCAGAGAGGGTCAGCACAGGCGGTGAGCGGAGGCGGCAGGAGAGGGAAGGGAGCTGGACGGACGAGGGCCAGGGGAGGGTCTTGAAAGAGTGAATGAACATTCTACACTCTAGATCCAGGAGCTGGTTTAACTTGGCAGAATGAAGTCAGTCAGACACAGGAAGAGGCAGGAGTCATGAGCTCCTGCACAGATGAGGCAGAACAATAACGGACCAGCCTCTGTAACTGGCTGAATGGAGGGAAAGAGAGCAGTTTGGAAGATTAAAATCTGAAGACGTTGTCCAGGACGGCACCAGGAGTGTACGACTGATGGTGGGAGAGCCCTTCCAAGAAGACAGGGGCACCGCCGGACACAGGAGTCTGGTATTGATTGTACGATGCAGCTGAACAAAATGAGAGTTGAAGCAGTGGTTCCAGTTGCTGAAGCATACGAATGTGTCTTTTTCCTTGGGGGTTGGGGATGCAGCCGAGATTGTAACTTCAGGTGACAGAGTTTTAACCAAACAGAATTTCAGGAACTTATCCTAAAATGGCTCCTAAGATTTAAGTACTGCAACAGAGGAAATGGAAGCAAAAATAGCCTCCTGTTCTTGCTTTGTTTTCTTCTTTTGTTTCCTACCTTGCACAATGAGAGAGGAAGAAAGAGCATTGACATTCTAGCATACTCTCCCCTAGTCCTTTCATTTCAGCCCTACCACCAGTCAACTCAAAGGCATTTTACAGAAGAATTAAAAGACAGGCACATTTACTGTGGAAGATGGATGCCGTGAGGCCCCAATTTGTTCATCCCTCCCACATTGCCTGGCCAAGTGAACAGGTAACTGAGATGCCTTGTGAGATTTCAGTTACAGGCATCTAAGACTACAGCTGACCCTTGCTTGAACAACATGGGGGTTAGAGGAGCAGACCCCTGTGTAGTCAAAAGTGCACATTTAGCTGTTGATATCCAAAAAACTTAACTACTAATAGCCTACTGTTGACTGGAAGCCTTACCAATAACATAAACAGTCCATTAACACATATTTTGTATGTTACATGTATTATATACTGTATTCTTACAATAAACCAGAGGAAAAAACTGTTTTTTCAAATCGTTGCAAATCTCCAAAAAATTTTCCAATATATTTACTAGGAGAAATTTGTGTGTAAGTTGACTCATGCAGTTCGAACCCATGTTGTTCAAGATGAACTGCATGAGCTAATTCCTTAACACTTTCACATTCCATTCGCCAGCAGATGGAAAGCTGTGACAAAAGACTAGTGTAAGAGATTTTGTTTTTAAGTTTACAGCTAAAACCACAGTCTCCACCTTCTCACAAGTGTCACTGGGAGGTCTTAATATAAAATGCTTTATTTAGCTAGGGGACTAAAGAGACTGGAGCTGTATGAAGTTGGAATGGACAGTTAGTTGAAGAGGAAACCAAAAGAGGTGAGGTGTGATAGATACAATAACCATACTTACCTACATAGAAATCAGGAGAGGTATTCTAAAAAAAGTAATATTTGACCTAAGAAAATCCTTTATTTTGCAGATTATATACCCACCACATATGGAAAATTAGCATTAGAGCAAGGGAAAAAGTGACTAATATTTGGTAAGTGCTCAATATGGACTGAGCACCGTGCCAGGTGCTTTACATCCCACACACCCCCATTACATCCTCACTACTACCCGAGGTATTACCTGCCCTAAGTTTGTAAATGAGGAAAATGAAATCAAAGCAACTAAGTAACTCTCCAAATCACAAAACTAATGAGTGGAAGAGCTAGTTTTTTCTTTATCTTGCCCTGCCTTAAAAAACCAGCATTGCAGGGAAGAAGCACAGGCCTTTGCTCCCTGCCAGCTCTGTGTGGAGCCCTCCACCAGGGGCTAAGGATATGCACACAAGGCAGGAAACAACCTCACAGCAAGGTAAACATCCTCTACAGAGAAGTCAAACAAGCCACAATGGTGATGGGTGCCTCTCCCCAAAAAGAGCAGGGGAGAAGCTTTTAAAAATCCCCAGGAAGGTTAAAAGTATCTCATAAGTTCACATGAAGTTGTTGCTAAAACAAATACTTTCAAACGAGCTGTTTTTTTCCTCACCCAAACCCACCTTCCCAAACAAAAATCACTCCTTAAAAACTGTAATTACATAATAAAAAGTTGTTCCAAGAGGGTACCAAATTGAGAAATACTTCCATTTATACAGTATGGACAGCGACACAAAAGAAAGAGCTATGGTATATACAACAGTCCATGCTGTAATACTGTGTACATGGGGCAGCCACAGCATCATCTCTGCGTACGAAACACCCTCTCCATTATTTAACTAGGAAATCCCAAACAAATGGATGGGGAAAGCATCCATTCCCAAATGCCCAAATACAACTACATAGAAAAATAAGAGGAAAAATAACCCACTTTACCATAAGGGGTTTATTTATGGAAATAAAAGGGAGAGCCCTCAAATGAAGACAGGGAGAATGTAAGGCTTTTTACAGATTAATGAATCCACAGGACTGTAAAGACCGGCCCTCTGAGCTGTGATCTTTTCCATCATGACTGCCATTTAGTAATCGCTTTACTGAGTACTCAGACTGCTTACCCTCACGGACTTTTCTCACATACCGAGTGACTAAACCATTGCTGCTGCTTATAAAGATGCACTGATGGCGACTCTTTCTTTATTTTACACAAAAATAAGTCTGCCGACTTGGCTAAACTGCATCTAGGTATCTGTTCTTATTACATAGGGCACTCTGAATGTACAAGTTGATGACTGTGTGCGTGTGTGTGCTCATTTTCCATCAGATTATTATCCAGCACAAATATACATTGTTCACAAACCTCACTCAGCTCAAACGTCAGATGGTCATATTGTTCTAATCTGTGAAGCCAGCCCCCATTTCTGGAAAGTATTGCCTTCTGAGGCAATGACAGACGTGCCGAAACAGCAACTCCTCGTCCTTGTCGTTATCATCCCCATTGCTCCACTTAACAGTGCGTGTGCCAGGCACTGGTCTCTCCACAGAAACCGGGAGATTTAAGCAGTTTTCCCCATGTCACATGGCACAGTGAAGAGTCTAAATTAGAACCAGGTTTTAACTCCAGAACCCACACTCTTAACTCTTAGGTTATACTGCCTCCAATGGTTATCGACAGCAGATCTAGCATCTGAAACTCATATTTACAGACCATTTGATTGGTTTAAATGGGTAGGTGGCCAGTACTGAAGCTGGCAATATTTTTAAGTTCCTACAACTGTCCAGTCATCATCTCATCACATTAAGCCCAAACACAGTGATCTTCTAATTCCGTGGTCCTGGTTCCTCTGGGTGTAATGCTGACCTCAGCCAGTTTGGGTCAGAATCTATGCAGAACCTTGGTTTTCATCAGGTCAGCATCCAGCCCCAGCACGGCATCAGATGAAAAGGCCCATGGCCTGTTAGTGGCATACGCCTACTGTGGACCAGCCACTGGCTGTGAAAATCACTGTCAGATGGTAAGCTTTTAGGAACGTCCTAGACACGAAGAGTGAAGGTAAACAGCGGCCAGGGTTGCTGTAAAGAGGCTGAGGCAAGCCATCACCAAGAATCAATTCAGTATTCCATTTTACCCCTAATGATATGAAATTTGGCTGTTTGGAATCTAAAATACCTCCATAGAAAAAATCTCTAACTATGAAACAACAAAAAAGAAAAAGAAAAAAACCCACTTCTGAGGCACTCCTCACCCATGATGCACTGAGAGTGAGTGTGGGGGTGATCCCAGAAGTCATGGAGCAGGGGGTTGAAAAGGAAAGTTAATATGACTATAAGCTTCATAAGTCTGGCCCTATTTCTTATTCTACTTTCTATGCCTCACCCACTCCATCCAATGGTAGAGAGAAGGCATTTAGGGAGGGCATAAGAGGAATAGGACACACCCCAGAGCTACGGGGGAGACACAGGGCTGGCTACAGCAGACTACCTAGGCTTTAAAACAAAAAGGTAAAATGTAATAAAACAAGACCTATCACATAGTCCTAGCTCACTCTAGGCAACCAGAAACAAAGCATTTGAAATACCAGTGTTTGGAAATTTTGAATCATCTCAGATATTCGTGATGGTCATATAATTTCTGACATTAAAATATTTGGTTATGTCACTAAGATAGAGAAATCTAGGAGATAAAAGAAAGAAGCCTCTGTCACATACAAAGCACAGTTCCTACACTCATTACAACCTAAATCACACTGCCAGGTTAAAACCACTCCTCACTTACCACATGACACAGGGTTAGCCAGAAAGCCCTGAACAAGATATCACTAGCAGAATGTTCTACAGGTAGTTGCCACAATCATACTTTCAATCTTTTCTCTTAAAGATGTTAATAACGAATTGCTTTCAAGTTGCATAATGTTCGCTATGATGCCAAGAAAGCCGTTATCTACCATCTTTATTTGAAACCTCCACAGTCATACCAATAGACACCACGGCTCTCAAATCTTCACACCTCTCACTTTCATAGTCTCTTACTAAGAAACTAAGCAAATCATAACAATATTAATAAATGCTAATTTTAATGAATGGTAGTGCCAGGCACTGAAGAAGGTACTACTATTAACCCTATTTTGTAAGTGAGGAAACTGAGGCACAGAAGTTCATTAACTTGCCCAAGATCCCAAATGTATATAACAGTCAGAATGAAGTTTTAAACCCAGGCCATCTGCTTCAAGAGCTCTTGGCTTTAACCTTTATACCTTTCTGATCTCTATGTGTACATTCAAGGAATCTTTAAATTGCCATCTGAAATTTTTCTTTCTTATGGCTGGTGGAGGAGGAATCTCTGACATCATTATAACAGGTCCACGTTTGGATCTGGAGAAATCTACCTAACCTGTATTCTTTCCACACTGGTCTCACGCTATCTGATGCAAATCCTCTCAAATTATCCTAAATTCAAAACAAATTAAAGGGAGACGTTCCTTCCTTTGTATCACTAAGCAATTAGATTTTACCTTATAAACAAGAACCATTCATTTCACTACCTTTGCATACGTACAACGTGGACACTACCCTCGTACTAAGCTCAGAATCTATACTCAAATGATTGACTGTCAGGTCAGGCTTTTTAGCAGTACATTTCTTGTTTTACTGTGAGTTTTAATAGATTTTGGCATCAGTCTTGCAGAATTGTCTGGGTGACACTGTTTTATGGTACCCAAAGTGTTGACAGCAGTCTGGCAGATTAACACTATAAAAAGTTACCAACTGTCTGTTTGCATTAGGTCCAGCAGCCAAGCAGGGTCATGTTGAAATACCTGACTCATAGTCCATCTAGGCTGTACTCTATGTGCTGTCCACGACGTATGGAACAAGGTGTGCAGGAGGTGGCCCGAGGTTGTGATTAAAGGGACATACAGCTATAAATTCTTTTTGCTAAAGATTAGAGGCTTATGTTCTAGTTTCAGATGCACTCAGGTGATTTTCCTTTTTGTTCAGTCAACAAAACTGAAAAATACAAGTGACTGCAAACTGAAGGTATTTTGATTTTTCACTCATCACTATATTTCATTGATTCTAAGACATACTTTTTTTCCACATTTCATTTTATCAGAAATAGGTTGAATCTTACAATTGATGCCATCTTAGATTTCCAAAATGCATAAAATGTGGTTGCACATATTCTGGATTCTATGGTTTTCACATTTTATATCACCATCAACCCATCCACTCATAATTTAGGGAACAGTGTTAACACCTTGTCTGTTTTTCCTTCTTACCCTCCTCTATTTGCCATAGGATATAATAACGTCTGAGATAAAGGAAAGGTAATATAATTTCAAGGAGACAAAGGCTTTGAAGCTATTTTACTCTAAGTGCAAAGCTGTTACCCTCCTGTGAAGAAAATACAGCCTGAAAGTTTCTCCAGGCTGTATGCAACCCAAATGTGTTTCTTCTATGAGAGACACAATTCCAAGGTGAAAGAGTTCCAGATGCTAAAGTCTTCCTACTAGCTTACATCAACTTACTCCAAGACACAATAAGCCTTTTAACTCAAGCTCAGAAATCTCAAGGGGTTTCTCCTCCACCTCTCAAGTATCAAAATCATGCTCACATATTTAAATGATTAGGTGAGATGTACAGAAGCTAGAACTAAGTATGTCTGAAATTTGAATGTTGAATGTGCAGATAATATTAACCAAATTCAGATCTCATATACAGAATATTTTAAAAGAATGATTCTTGTTTTTGACTTCGGAAAACTTAAAAAAGGGGAGATGGGGTTCTTTTAAATTCAACTTAATGCAGAACAAAATTTCTTTGAAATAGAAAAAATAAACCAAATACTGCTAAGTGATCTAGAAAAAGGGAAAATCCTAAGAGGCAAAAGTTAGGAGTATTTGTTTCAGAAATATAACTAGTTAAGATTACTGTTTTAAAAAGATTTCCCTGGCTATACCACAAAATTCTGAAAATCTGTCAGAGTCCACCCTTCCATGTAAGATACCAGGTTGCTCCTTAAAGTCATGATTGTTGTTTTTCCTGATTATAAAAGTATTTCAGTTTTAGATTTAGAAAATATTCTTAAAGTGCAAATATTAAAATAAAAACCACCTATACTCCAAGTAACTATCATTTATCAAGTGCTAACAATATGACAAGCACTATGTGAAATATTTTAGATGCTGTTGCATTAGTTCCAATAAGCCAAGGAGGAAGCCCTGTGATTATCCCCATTACAGCTGAAGAAACTGAGTCTTAGATAAGTTTAAAATTTTGCCTACAGTCATACAGCTAATTAGTCACTTGTTCAAAATCACACAGCCAGTAAGTGGTTGGGCAGGGATTCAAACCATATTTGTTTAGCTCTGGAATCAGAGTGTTTAAATGAAATCACCTACCTCTGAAACTACTCTTTTCCTTTGCTTTTGATTTAATTTGTATAAAATTGAGACCTTAGTTAATATATTGTTTTGTATGCTGCTCTTTTAAGCTTTTATTTTTCAAAAACATGACTAGGAATGCTTACATAATATTCTAACATGAATATAGTACAAATTTAACCATTCTCAGTTTTTCACTGTCACCAAAAAATACTTTTTTTGTGTCACCAAAAATGACTTTTCATTTATAATAGCTGATTGTGCTTCAGATATATCCTTAGGAAAGAGGACTGACACAGCTGGAATGGCCATTTATAAAGGTCTTGATACACATAATCTCCAATTTCTTTCCAAAATGTTTGTACTTACTGAACTTCAGACAGCAATGAATGTGCAAGTCTCACCATATTCTGGCAGCACCAAGAATACTTTTTAAATCTTCACTAACTTGATAAGAGGGAAAAAAAACATCTCATTTTAATTTGGACCTCTTTTATTACTCCATAATTTGGAAATGTCTGTGTTTATTGACAATTAAATTTTGTTTCTATACATTACCTATTTATATCCACTACTTCTTTCCTATTGGGCTACAAATGTTTCTCTACTATATTCTCGCATAGAATATGTTGAGACGTGTCTTCTTAACAGATCCATACACACACATTAAAGCAGTTAAAGTTTAAACCATGAGACACTTCTTCCAAATGATGGAACACACACATTCAAAAGAAAGTTGAACTAAACATAAACTTCAATTTGGATTTTTACGCCCTTCTTACAGACTTATAATCAAATTACTGTTGAGCTGTAAAGAGTGACAATATTCTACAGAACTGTCTTGTTCTGATTGTGCCCATGTCATAAGGACATTTATAAAAACAAAGTCAAACTACATGTAAAAATAATTTCAAAATCATTTTTATAAGATTCTGACTTTAAAAAAGTTCACCATTTTGCCATTTCTTGACCTGCATGTTGCACAACTTCATCAGTGAAGTAGCTTTATTTTGGACCCTTTCTAAAGTGATCTTATCTTTTTATACACCTTACCCTCCTCAAATGTTTCTGTTTTACTATATAATCTAAGTTCAAAATATCAAACCTAAACTCTCTTGGAAGCCACTCTCAGCTCCACACTGGGCCCCTTGGAGTGACCCGCTGCTCGGCCGGTCATCTGCCCACTGGGTCTTCCTCTCCCCTTCAATTTTCCCTGTGGCAGACAGAGCCCCAACGCCTGCAGGCTGGGATATTTCAACAGCATCTGACTTTTTGCCTCTACTCGCTCATCAACCGCAATGCATCACATGTTGCCAAACTAACCTTTCAACTCCATTTCCATCACGTAACCTAAGTCAGGATCTCACTCTGCCTGAACTTCCAATTTTGCCATGGCCCACCCTCTGCTTGTCTAGCCAACCCCTGCCCCTTTTCTTGGCCAACCCGGATCATCCCTGAGCCTGAGAGCCCCCACTAAGCTGTCCCAGGAGGCTGAGAGGAGGAGGGCGGTGTGAGGCAGTGGCTTTGTCCCTCTCCCCAGCTCCTGTTCTCCCTGGGAGGCGTGGGCACCAAAGTCCCTGCCTGGCCCCTGCAGGTGGCTCTCGGCTGGCCGTCTATTTCCTGCTAGGACCCTTGGTGGGCAGTGTCTCTGTGATTGTGCTCACATTATTTCTGAGCTCCTCCAGTCTATCAAAAGAAAGCGCAAATCATACTTCCCGACTTCTTTCTCCACTACTAAGCCTAGCGCTGGCAGCATCGCACTTTTTAGCACCTAATTCCATACCATGCTGTCCTGTTCCACACTGCCACGGGTGTGTTAGCCTGCACTTCTGAGCTTACAGATGACATTTTTGGCACCTCCCACAGAACTCAGCCCAGTTATAATTTTACACAAGCACACCTTAACACAGTAAAGTCATAGCAGTAAGAGGCAGCAAGAATATTCTAAAGATTCTAAAGATCTGCACACTCATAATTCTTACCTATCTTTGAAAGGAATTAGTAATAGCTTTCACCACGAACATCATGTTTCCAAAACCCAGAAAGATTTTATTATAAGCCTCACACAGAAACTGTGACTTATTCTTCAGAGATATAAGTCTGAGGGCATGTTGTATTTTTTTCCTTGTCATTACTGCCCATGTCTTTGCATTCTAAAGTCCTTCCCAGAACTGACTTGGGTGGGGGCTTTTATAAGCTCACTCCAGCCTCAATTTGGGTAGGTCCCATTTTCCGAAAGCCCACTTCTGAAAGCCTAATATACTACAGCCAGCTTGTGAGGCAGCTGTCTGCCACAGCTCCAGTGTCACCAAATGGCTGCTTGCAGTCACCATGGCTATTCGAGTAGTTCCCTAGGTCATGCTCACCTCTGCAAGGGATCCCCATCCAGAAGGACTTCACACAGTCTCCCCTCCAACAGAATAGTAAAATGCAGACATCATTGCGCTGACCGGCAAAAGCACTGCATTAGCCCACAGTGCGTCTTAAGTACCTGCAGTGTGATCACGACAACGCTGCAGTGGGAAAACACATTCCCATCAGATGCCAGGCACATGGTAATGGGGTGTGAGGAGGCTAGAAGAACTCTCAGCTCCTCTTCTGCACCCACGTTCTGAACCAACTGGGAGACAGCCAAGCAGGGGGTGGTGCCCGTCACTGAGGAGGCAGGGAAGGTACCAGACCGTAGGCACAGGGCAACCTCCCTCTGCTGGAGACAGGACCTCAGCCGGAGACTCATGGAGCAGGGCTGGAGGCAGGGCCCGAACATGGTGCAGGTAGCTGACCCGGAAGAGGCCTGAGGGGCAGGAGCCTGGTCCTTCCAAACTCACAGCAGGGCTGGCAAGGCGGTCAAGGCAGTGGCTACCTGGCCTTAAGGAGGACACAAAAAGGCAAGGAGGGAGGGGAGGTTCCCCAGACAAAGGTTACTGCTTGTTCTCCACCAGGACAAATAACAATGAGAGCAACAGCCCAGCGGGCCGGGCTCTGCAGCCTAACCAGCTGTGCGGGAGACGCAGTGCAGTGGAAGCAGCAAGGCCACAGCACAGATGGCCCGAAGAGAAGGCACCTGCAACAGACTCAAAAGGGGCCAGAGTCCAGGCAGCCAGGACGCAAGTACAGCCTTGAGCTTGGAGCCAAGGTTCCAGAGAAAGAGCTGGGTTTGAGGCATCACAGGAAGGAAGCAGTGTTGGGAAGACCTTGGTTTTAGACAAGTTGGGAACACTACGGACAGAGCGTGTGGGTGATACGGGAAAAAACACAGATTCGGGAGTTAATCACACGGAAGCAAGAGTCAAAGCTGCGGGTCTGAACAAAAGCCTGTAGAAGGTCAAGAAGAAGACACTGTGTACAGGCTACTCTGAGGGAGCAGGAAGGAGAGCAATGAGGAGCTGAGGGGGCGCAGAAGGGAGAGGCCCGGGCCCTGAGGGTGCCTGAGTCCCGGGGAAGCGGAGGCGGCAGGGCGGGAAACGCCAAGGTCCTTGAAGAGCGGCCCTACTGAGGCAGAGGCCCAGGCTCACAGCCAGCTGTCTCTGCCTCTCGGCGACAAGTCACTATGCTGGCTTTTCTGCCCCAGTGATGATGGATGAGCATTTTCTATGCAACCGTTTCAAAACAGTGAGAAAGGGGGAAGCTGGGGTTCCTTTCTCAAAGTAGAATATTGGACAAGAAATAGATGTGTCAGTTTCATAGAGACATGAATTCCACAATTCCATGAATCAGAAGACCCATGTTCTCACCTCAAACTTGGTGTTAGTAGGGGAAAGAAATCAAATCATTTACAAGATCCAAGAGCTGGCCCAAGCAGTCTTTTTTTAGAGGCAATAAAGACAGTAAAGAGTCTATTTTCAGGTTTGCCAAGTGAAGATACCAGCACTGTTGGTGTAGGAGTTAAAGTTATTATTGTTAAGGCAGCAATCCGTAAAGGATAAAGCCAATGATGTGGGTGGGCACATCCTTAAGTTCTGAAAAGCCTGAGCTGTAGGGAATGACAGTTGGTCAATGTCAACCATTCTGCTGGGTTTCTGTGCAGCTCCTCGGACAGTACGTTGCCTTTCGTTCACCACACAGCAACAGTCAGCAACACCACAACACACATTTTCCAGCAAGAGTAGGGTGCTATCGCTGCCAGCCAGCCATCCCCTTAGTGTCACCACTGGTGGGCTCAGCTGTGTGGGGAACTACCTATGTGCTGGTATTGTGTCCTTATGAAAGTACCTGACAGAACATAAGACAGAATTTTTCTTATCCTGCTAGACCCTAGCAGCTAAATGGAATGGCTCTCAGCAGCCTATACTTAGCCACAAATTCCTTATAAAAAAGTTTATTCCAAACACCAGCCCAGATTTTTATTTTTGTTTTCTAATGGAAGGTGGAAAACTTAAAGTGTTAATTCTGGTGATAAACCTAGCTCTGAAACTTAACACAATCAAGACAAACTTTAAAATTTTAAGTGCCCCCAAAAGGGCAATGTTAAGTTTTAACTAGAGGCTCACTGTACTCAAGCTAGTCAACAGTTTGTTCAATTGTGAAGGAAAAAAACTATAAATGTTTTCAAAATCTAGAAATAGATTACCCAAAGATATTTCTATGAGGCAAAGTAGTATTAGATTTGAAATTCTATTTTTTTAATCCCCTAGAAAAGAAACACACAACCACCCCGTAACATATAACTGTACTGATTCATACATTTGAATTGTGAACCCATTTAAACCATGCAGTGTATGGCTGTAGAAGATGGCCTGTTGTCTGTGTGTCAGCAGAAGCCAGTGGGAAGTGCTTCACATTTACCCAAGCTGATGTATCTGTGCAGAGCACTACGACTGGGAGCCTACGTAGCACGCTGGGTTCCTTTCCGCGCAACTCAAGTCCTGTGAAGTGAGAAAAAGATGCTAAGTGAATTTTATCTTGGCTAAACACTGGGAAAGAACCTTTAAGGAAAGCCAATTTTGTAGCACGCAAAATACTTTTTGATGCTGGATATGTCTTGGCAAATAAATGAAAACAGGGCTGGAACACTAGTAAGTCTTGCAATAAGCATGTGTCTCTTAGGTTGAAAGTGTTTGCAACTGGTAAGATATGACATCTGAGGAAAAGAAGTCTCACTGACTGTAATCCATTAATAGACACCTTTCTGCCTCTCAGTTTCTCTCCAGGGGTTAGCCCTCAGAAGCACAGTTATGTGAGATCTTGATATATGCTCTTCCTACCCTTTCAAGGCCTAGGTCATTTTGATGGGGCATCCAAAGCGATTTCTACAGAGGTTAATGCTACCAGCTATTAAATGATCTTGCCCTGCTTGAATCCCACTTCCACCATGAATAGCTGTTGATCTTGGGCAAATTTATCAAACAACCTGTAAAACTCCATTTCCTCACCTATAAAACAGCAATTACTGCTCCTATCTCAGAATTTTGATTAAGCCTACTGCAGGATTCAGTGAAAACAGTTCATATAAATAAATAGTTTAACAAAATGTGAACCCACATAAAGTCTGTGCTCCATAAATGTTAACTACTGAGATCAAGCCCTTAGAGTCACTATTATGTAAGATATCTTGTTTTGATAAAATTTTTCAACTTGCAGTACATATGGAAAAATAGTACAAGGAACTCCCATATATCTACATTTATCAACTGCTTATACATTGCCCCATTTGATTTTGTCCTTAAAGTCAATTTTAAGTAAAAATAAAATAAAATGAAAGTTGTCTATACTCTATCTCTCCCATTTTCATGCCAGTCTGGATAGCAGCGAAAGTCCACAGAAGGTTCTTACCCTCTCGCTTTCTAATTGCTACTCACATCCCAGACCCTGACCCCAAATCTACTCATTTTAGTTCCCATCTTGTCTCTTCCTTTAGCAAAAAAGAGAATTTGAGGGTAAAGGACTGATTCAAATGTTCAGAGATTTGAGAGCCTAAAGTTACAAATTTTGAGAACACCCTGTAGCTCTCTGGTTTGAATTGGAAAGTTCTAATATTCCAGAACCGATCAAATATTCCCATACACCTGGTCATCTAAGATAACATCACCCACCGTTTTTGGAGAATTCTAGGTTTGGGGAAAAGAAAGCATGATTGGTTCACTAGCAAGACAGCCATAATTCAGGTAGCAGGTGAGTATCTTTACAGCTAGAAAGGAAAAACTACTCCCTCATTCTTAGCACCTGGTATATCTGCATCACCTCTGTGCACCAAGAGGATTCGGTAAATAACACCTAGTTATACACCTGCACAAAGGCACATATAGATATTAATTTTGATGTCTGCTCCAGAGAAAAAGTGAAAATCACGTAGCCAAACACCACTGCAGGCCACTCATTCTTTTCTAGTTATAATTTAGGAGGATTACAGGGACTTTTTAAATTAAAAATAAAATCAAAATACAGGGTTTGATAAGTTCAATGATTAAGAGTGAGGTAATGATAAAAACTACTCAACAAATATGCCATATGCTACACTAAGCACTGAGTACCTCAATCTCCCACTAGGTACCCCTGCATGGTTGGTAATATTATTATTTCCATTTTTATGATTCACTCCATCTGATGTCAGAACTCAAGTTCCCAGCCACCGTAGAATGAAACCTTCATAAGGACAATGTCCTCCTTATCTCCACAAGAGATGAAGGGCCTTGAGAGGGAAATGCATGGAACCTGGTCATATTAGGTGCCAAGACATCCCAAGATATATGGTCCCATAAATACAGCAGGCACAGAGGAAGTGTGGGCAGAAATAACCTGGGAAGACAGGATATAGCAATAGGTTATGAAACAAGATTAGAGGGTGTTGCTGGTATTTTTAATGGACCTTTGCCTATGAAGATAGCAATGATGCCAGCCTCCCTGAGAGTTGGTCTAGGTGGTATTGGAGCTTGGTGGTTATGCATGCAGATTCTGAGACTGGCCAATCTGCATTAAAATCCCTCCTCAACCACTTGCTAGCGTTGTAAGGCCCCAGGCAATTTACCTCTCAGGCCAAGTCTCCTCACCTGTAAAATGGGGATAATACTTCTCCTTATTTCTAAAAGTTGTTTTGATGAGTGAATGAAACAAAACATTAAGACCTTTAGCATGATGCCTACCTGACTATAAATGTTCAATGACTGTTAGTGAGTACAGTTATTACTGTGATTTTCAATCTTGTTTTGTTATTTCTGCACTATTTTAGTTGATTGCCCCAACACACACCTAATAGAGAAAATAAGCTGACTTTCATTGTTTAATAATTATTATTTTATTTAAGAAATAAACTGTTTCTTAATTTAATCAAGACTTTTAAATTCTCAAGATGAGTCTGCATGATTTTTCTGACAAGACCAATAACACCTGCAATTGGCCAGAGGAAAATTTCAAGCACAAAGAAGGTCAGGTATACAAGAATATAAAATATTGCAACAGAGATGTTTAAAAGAAAAAAAAAAGTTCACCCTGAGGATCTAGGCTTTTAGTTCCATCCATAAATAATTTCTAGACTCATCTACTTTAAAATACATCACAAACTAAGGCATATTTTTGATTGCACACCTGTACTCAAATTGGTTTTATTACTCAGTGCAGTAGCAGACACTGCCTTGGAAACTAAAGGCATGTTTATAATTCTATTTGCCTTCTTACTTTCATGTTAAAGATGACAGTTGTTTGGTGTGTTAAAATAATATGTACATTTACTAATTATGCTTTAAATATTAACCAGAACAGACTCTAAAATTTTTATGATTTCTTTCACACAGACAAAAAGAGAACAAAGTGGACTCTTTAAAAGTTAGCCCCCAACTTGCTGCAGAACTAAGGGGAAGACTAATTACCAAGGTATCCTATACCCTTTAGGAGAGGTACTGCAAGAAGAGCCAGAACTCAGACTGTCTCAAGTGGAGGATGTCAGCGAGAAATATGCGACACGTCAAAACTATCACACATGTCAAATTCCTGCAGGTCCCATGCATCCCCTGCTCAGCAGCAGTGGCTCTCTGTGCACCCCCATGGGGATGAGGTACATGCTGGAAAGCTCAAACCTGCTACCTCTCTGGCCACTGCAGAATCCAGGAGGGAGGCGGGCTGCAAATAAACAAACATCCTCTTTCTTCTTCCACTAAAACCCACATCACAGGAACCTGTATGCAGCTTTCCATTTAGTGTCTACACCTCTGAGCAGGCAAAGATTTCTTCAGCCATAACAATACACTATTGATGGGACCAAATGAGAATCTATTTTTAAAGATTTTTGAAAAATGTAAAACTGACAAGTTGAAAAAACAGGCTTAGAGATAACTTCCACAGACTAGTCGGCACAGTCCATCCAAACCTGCAGTCAGCACCCCAAGCTTTTCTTCGCTCCCACCACGTGGGACCACTACTGTTACAGTTAGTAAATTTATCTAACTAACTGCTCAAAGCCACCAGAGGTGAGAGAAAGTTTCAGATGGAGCATATCCCTGACAACCAGTGAGGGTCCCTAAGTTAGCCTGTAAAGCAACACTACCTTGCTACCCTGAAGGAGAAGGAAAGGCCCTGGTGGACTTGCCCAAGTCACAGTGGCCACCAAAAAGGCCTATGAGCAACAACATCAATAAAAGTACTTTTGAAATAGACCCCTAACCAAAGATAATGAGTCCCAGAAAGGATTATCTTTATGCATATTGAGATCAAAGTCTGTTCTCTAACAAAAATAAATGGATATTATCTTTATAAACTAAAACAAAAATGCAAAACTTCCCTCAAAAGACTGCTTCAAGATAAATGCTGAGTTTATAATTTACCTCATTAGAAGTTTTTCTGGATTTATCAGTTAGCATCTCTCATCTGCTATACCAACCATGCTATATAAATCCACTTCTTATAATAATTGAACAAAGTGGCTTTTAAGATAATTTATATATTAAATTAGTTATACACATTCCACAAAGAAACAGGGAAGTATTCTGACCAAGAATGGTAGTTTTCCCCACAATTATTTAAGTAATGTATGTATTCATTTCTATCACACCCCTGTGTGACTGCAACCAGCAACCCAAATACAACTAACTCCCTCCACTGAGAGCAGTGGGGCCTGCCAGCTCTCTGCTGGGAGCCAAAGGACCTTGTCCCAATACCTCACTAGCAACAGAAAACGGCTTCCACAACATACAGATGCAGAAGAACAAAATGTGGCAAAGCTGGCTTACAGTACGAGTCTATTCTCGGTCTATGAGGAGCTAACTCATACAAAGTGCTACAAATAAGGCAAGTAACAAAGACTCCCTCCCCTCTCCCATTTCACTGACCTCACCAGCAATCCTTGGGCTCACCACACACCATCTTTTGGGAGAAGACTATTTTTTGGAAGTTTTAGAATGCCACTAGCAATGGAAAGAAGGCTGAAACAATGGTTTCGTGGTCCATTACTGGCTACCTCAATCATATGCGACAAGAACTCAAATGTCCTCCCCAAATCCACTCATCGGGTGTCCCCTGTCGCAGTGAACAGCACTGCCACCCTAACAACTTCCTCTTGCTGAGTCCTATTCACTGAATCTCCTAAACATTCTCATCTCTGTCCACTATTTCCATCCCCATGGCCACCAATCTAATCATTGTAATTTCCCCATGCCATGGACCACAACAAAACAGGCAGGATGCGGTACCTAACCTGGTCTCTCTCCTCTGCCCCACCCACCAATTCAGTCTTCTTCAAAATACAAGACTGTTTGTGTCAAACTGCGTAACACTCTCCCATGGCTCTGCTGCTTTGTTTAAAATATCCCAAATTACGTTTCCTGTAAGCCCTGCCCAAGCTGGCCTCTGCCTGTCTCTGACATTCATCTAGCTGCTCTCCGTAGCCATCCACACACGAACCCACTGCCTCCCCCCAGGCTGGCTAGTACAGCCCCCTCCTTCTGCCCTGGAGCCACTTCCGAAGGGGTAGTACCCACACAGCTGGCTGAATCCAAGTCATTCTCACTCCTCCAGCACCTATGACAATAAAGAAGCTTTATTTATGTGTCTGGTTCCACCATGCCTTCTCATATGGCACCACCGTATTCCCCACTTGTGGCGCGGCACCTTTCTAGTAGAGGTACCCAAAAAATGCTTGCATTGAGGAAAAAAAGAACAGATGAATCAGGAAAACTGATCACCAGATAGAGTCACTTGCCACTAGACCCAAGTCTGACATCTACAGCAAATTAGTAGCTCAACGGGCCACTACAGTGTGTCCAATTCCACAATGGCATAAGCAAACAAGCCCAATGATCACTCAGCCTTTTACTACCAAGTTATGCTTCTTCATTACTATTAGTCTACATTATTTTTTAAAAGACAGGTTTTAATTTTCCAAAGTAAAAGCAAAATAGAACCCTCCAAAAATACTTCTCTGAGAAAACAATCATGTTTGCAGTCACCTAACATTAGCTAAAAGGCACAGGAATCTAGTTATGGTAATGAATACATGCTTCTAAAATGAAAACAATAATCAGATCTTGAAATAATTATCTCTGCATTTTTCTAGATGGATAATCAGAGTTTCCAAAAAGGGGGGAGGGGGCCACCTCCAAACCATTACACAGTAAAGGCAAATAAATTATTATTGGCTTAAGAACACCTTTAAGAGCTATGTTATCATATGCTGTAGGATCCTTAAGCCAAAAGGTACTTTTGAGTCAGAACAGAAGGAAAGCTAGGCTTCTTCAGAGCTCTTCAGACTGTTGGATTCAGTCATCCAACAAAGACAAAGCCAGCACCTCCCCTGCACCAGCACCAAGCTAGGCACCAGAAGGACAACAGCGACCAAGACAGCTTTGTATTAGCAGGGTGACCAGCCAGAGGTAGCTAATTTAATTACTCTCTCTGGGCTTTCCTTTCTTCATCTGTAAAATGAGAAAGTTAGACTAGCTCTCAATAAGGTCCTCACACTCTAAATACCCAAAGATTCACTAATGATTCTAAGATGGACTTCTCTTTGACAATATCATGATTCCCTATTTCTATTTATTATT
This sequence comes from Smutsia gigantea, assembly GCA_032199065.1. Classification (NCBI taxonomy): domain Eukaryota; kingdom Metazoa; phylum Chordata; class Mammalia; order Pholidota; family Manidae; genus Smutsia; species Smutsia gigantea. Next base: position 4,577 of record JAVSCE010018669.1, on the reverse strand, counting down.
TTTTTATCATAGGTCGGAGTGCATTTGAGAATTTTAATAAATTGATAAAAATAAAATATAAGAGAACAGTAGTAGTGTTTTTAATTACATTCCCAGCTCTAAACTACTACCATAAGCAGCTATGGACTTCTGCCACAATTGCAGCCTGACCTGAGTAATAACCAAATTGAAACACAACATTACATCTTCGTATTTTCTGTAGAAAAATTAAGTGGTCATTTATTCCAAATTTCTTTTATGTTTTAACATCATCCACCATTTTTAATGTTAAAGTTTTTTTTTCAAGAATAAGACAAAATAATAGTTTTCTAAAGAAAAAGGAAAATTATACTCCCAAATAAAGCTATAATGACTTTAGAAGCCTTTTAAAATATAACACACTAAATTCTGAATTTCTAATGGCATCAAAAGATTAGCTGTCTTAAAAGATACACAAATGGGTCTGCGCCAAAAAAGTAAGCCAACCGGACAGTCTCCCACAGCCAGTATGTTCTCCACATCATCTCGACAACACCTGAAACGTTCCTTCTCTGTCTTTTTTAGGGAATTTAGCTATGTGACCTATCTCTAAGTGCCATTTGTTTACACCCAGAAACCATTTGAATACTGGAAGTGAATCACTTTTTTACAAAGCTGAAGTTTTAAAGGCCATTTCTTGTAGTCATTTGCTCAGCCCTGACTAAGCATTTTTATTCTTGTAATGCCTTATTTATAGTAAATGTTTATAAGATGGCTATGCTGTCTGCTATCAAACCCAAAAGACTATATACAGATAATCAAGGATGAAAGATTACTAAACCTCCCAAGTTAATCTTAAAAGTTCAGCGTGAGTATTTAGTCACCTATAGAACTCTCTCTCCTACTAGATGGTAAACTCGCTGAGGGGAAGCAATGCTCCTTGTCATTTTACACACGGAAAACCTGCCAGTGATTGCTAAATCAAAAGTAACTAAATGCATGCTGAATGTTTGGCAAGCAAACTTTCTTAAGTACAGGGAATAGATTACTGTAAGCATACATTTGAAATAATTACTTTAAACTTGGCACTTAGATTGCAGTTTGGGTTACACAGCATGTACATAGAAGTGCTCAGACTATTCTCTCAGAGAGGAAAATACTTCTTTTGACCTGCTTTAAAACTCTATATATTAAATTAATGATTGTGTCTTAATGAAGAAAGAGCTGTAACACTTCTGATACAGTACTATAAAGGTACTATTCATGGTATTCATTTTAACTCAACAATTAAGACTATCAGGAAAAAAGTTTTGGAAATGGTCCTAAATGTCAAACTGATCAAAAATTAAAGTATTATTTTAAAACTAAGTTACTAGAGGTGTTATTTTAACTTGACTTCCATATTTTGAACTTGGGGAAAAAGTGTTCTTCTCCTCAAAGGAAGAAAATAAGGCTTGAGTTTTTAACCATCAGCATCACCTATACATGACCTATATATATCATTTCTTGATCCTGCCCTCTGCATTAAGACAGAAAAGGAAATAATTTTTTTAATTAGCTTAAAAATAAATACATTGATTAAATCAAAATAACCAGAGTTTGGAATTCACATAGCAGTCTTTTTTATTATTCATTTCTTATCTAGAAATTCATCTGAATCTTGAAAAACCTAGAATAGAATCCTTCAGGCTTCAATTTACTGGCTTGCACAAGAGGAAAAAAAAAATAGAAAATATGAGAAAATATAAGTAATAAAATCCATAGTACAAGAAAACAATTTCTGAGTGGTACAATGAGGAAATTCACCTGTTACAAGCCTCAAAAAAATCCATTATGTCCCTTTACCAGGTTACCAAAAAGGGGGGAATGCCATATTTCTACTATTTGGCAAAATAAGAAAATTTCATTCATAAAATTTACTGCAAACCCCTTTCCATTTCCAAATTCTGTTTACTTTCTAACTTTTTTCTACAGTAGATTTTTCAGGGAAAATAAACTTTTCATGAGCAAAGCCGATAGACCTAAAATGTCTGCTACTTATTATCACCTAGAAAGGCAAACCAAGTCCAGCTCTGTGCCCCAAGCATCTAGCTTTCAGCCTCTTTATTATCATTGTCAATGAATGGGCCCCAGTCAAATGAAAGCTGCCATTTTAGGGTAAAGACTGGAGGGCTTCTGTTGTGCAACAGCAAGACAAAAACACTCTGCGACAGATGTACTCTGGGGGCTGGGAGACGGATTCAACTTCATAAAATCACTGCTCAAGTGATTTCTGAAATAAGAATTACCTAGTACTTACACATGACTACAATCTAAACGGAACAGTAACTGGGATAAATCAGGTTCCCATGCCGCTAAAGTCATAGTCACTATTTTTTTTTTGCCATCGCCAGAACAGATCTGTGAGGAAATAATTTTTTTTTCTATCTGATTATTACCTCCCCCCTCCCCTTATTGGGAGAGAACTGGGGAGCAATACACTCAACCTCTTTGAAAGGTATTGCCCACTGCGAAGACGGCTTAAATTAATATTTTTAAAAAATAAAAATCAAGGCCTTTATATAATCCTTTAAGAATAAATTAAAATATTTAATATAACCCAGAAATCAAGTCCAGAGAATGGACATATTTCAACCTCAGTTACCTAAATCGATTGCTAGATAATATACAATGGGAACTAAAAAGTATACTTAGCAAACGGAGAGCTGGATAGTGTATCTAATTCTAGCAATTCAAAAAAAACTCTCCATGTGGGTCGCTACTTTTCTTTTGTCCATTGTCTGTTCAGAAGACGGGGAAAAAAACTAGTTTAAAATCCAGGCGTGAACAGTCTCTAAAAGTGACCTCCGGGAAAGCCGTCCGACCCATGGCAGCGGCACTCCCCGCGCCGCCCGCTCCACGGGGGCGCTCACAAAGCGGGCAGCCGGCCGGGAGTTTGGGGTGCGCTCTCACGGCGCGGGGCTCCTCGAGGCAGAGCCATCCGGAGAAAGGCGGCTTCGTAATGATGGCTGCTCGGGGCCGGCGGCTCCTTCCCCGGAGCCTCCCGACCCCCCTCTGCCCGGGATCCGCCACCCTCCCACCACCCCGGGCCGCGCCAGCCCCGCGCGGACGCGGACACGGCCGGCCCGCACCGCAGCCCACCGGGTGCCCGCGCCCCCGCACCCCCAGCGAGCCCAGTCCCCAGGGCGAGTCAAACAAACAACGCGTCCCCCGCCGCCCTCCTTCCTCTCCCCGCTGACCGCTTGGCCTCCAGCCACCCTGGCTGCTCACGCTCCGAAACGCAGATCTCTGTGGGGGCAGTGCGCAGCCAGGCCACCCCGGGGACCACCTGGTGACCCCCCCCCGCACCGAGGGTGACCACCGGCGGGCTCGCGGGTGGGGGAGCCGACTTGCCTTCGGGGGTTAAAGTCGCTATTATGCAGCCGCCGCCGCCGTTGGCCGGGCCAGCTCGGCAAGGTGGGGTCCCCTCCTCGCCGTGCCCGCTCCGACCCTGCTCCCTTTCTTCTCCTCTTCGCGCACTTGGGAGCGGCGGGGGAGCCCCGGGAGCCCCCGGCTTCGGGCTCGCAACTCCGTGCCCGCGGCCAGCCCGGGTTGGGCTCGGGACGCCCCCAGTGTCGCGTGTTCGCGCCGCCCCCGCCCCACGCGGCGCCCCGCGCACTTTCCCCGCCGCTGACCCACCTCGCCCGGTGGCCGTCCCCGCGCGGCCGGCACCGCCGCGCCAGGAGGGTCGCACTTTGTTCGCGCCGGTGCGGCCGCCGCTCCCGGCGAGCGCGGCGTGGTCGGTCCGGAGAGGGGAGCGGGGGGCGGGGGGCGGGAGGCGGGGCGCCGCCGTCCCCGGGCCGCCGCCGCCGCCGCTCAGCCGCCCCGCGCCCGCGCGCCCATCGCCCACTCGCACTTGAGTTGCAGCCCAACTTTTCCTCCTTCCTTTTTCTTTCGAATGGAGCCGGCAACTCGTGCTCGGCGCCGGCGGGAGGAAACGCGCTCGCGCTCCCCGCGCGCAGACACGCTCCCTCCGGTCCCCGTCCCCCCCGTCCCCCCGCCCCCCCAACGCCGGCAGCACAACAAAAAGCCATTTACATGCGAGGAAGTGACCCTCGGCCGGACCGCGCGCCCCCGCCGCCGCCGGCCCCGCGGACGCAGGCAAAAGTTGGGGCGCCGGGCGGCGCTCCGACCGCGGGTTCGGGCCCCGTGGGCGGCGACGCCGGCGACACGGCACGGGCGGCGCTGTGCTCCTGCGCCGGCCCCGGCCCCCGCCCGCCCTCGCCCCTCGCCCCGCACACGCCCAACTCCTCGCTCCCAACTCCTCGCGCGGCCCCGGCCCCAGCCCGGAGCGATTTCCTGCCGCCGCCGCCCCTCCCGGAGGCGTCCGGGGAACTCTCGCGCTCACCGGGTCGGTCGGTCGGGCTCCTCCGCCGCCCTGTGCCGAGGGGAAAACAAAACGCAGCGCGGGCTCCGGAGTTGGCTCGGCGGCCGCGGCCAGGGGGCTGAATCCACGGGCGCAGAGTTGGCCTGGGGCGAACGGGGCTCTGGTGAGTTGCAGGGTCTCCGGGTGCCCGGGCCGCCTGCTCAGCGGCGCTCCTTTGTGTAATTTCACTCGATTCAAGTTTAATCCGATAGTT
>JAVSCE010018667.1:0-29962 GCA_032199065.1 Smutsia gigantea | reverse complement strand
TTTCTACGGCAATTTTTAACAGTTCTAAGGATTATTGTGTGTTAGTACAGCTTGTGCCCCGGGTCCTTTACCACCCTGAAGAGTCATTTGTTGATGAATTTGACCACAGACCCTCCAGGTATAAAAGAGAACCAGTCTCTTTAACTCTAGCTGTTCTTCTAGGCTTAGGAGTAGCAGCTGGAGTAGGAACTGGAACTGCAGCTTTGATTCAAGGGCCTCAGCACTTCCAGATGTTGAGAGCCGCAATGGATGAGGATTTACGAGCCTTAGAACAGTCTATCTCCAAACTAGAAGAATCCCTAACCTCCTTATCAGAAGTAGTATTGCAAAATAGGAGAGGGCTAGATCTGCTGTTTCTAAAGGATGGTGGACTGTGTGCTGCATTAAGGGAAGAATGCTGCTTCTATGTAGATCATTCTGGGATTATAAAAGATTCCATGTCTAAGCTAAGGGAAAGGTTAGATAAACGCCTACAGGAACGGGAATCTCAACGAGGATGGTTTGAAGGATGGTTTAGTAAATCTCCCTGGTTTACTACTTTAATATCTTCCCTTTTGGGACCCATTCTGATTCTGCTTCTGTTACTCACTGTTGGCCCTTGCATTCTGAACAGATTGGTAACTTTTATTAGGGAACGGATTAGTGCAGTACAAATTTTAATGTTAAGACAGCATTACCAGTCTGTACCTAATTCTGAGAAAGAAATTTATGTTAATACAGAATTCTAGTTCTATGATTAGAACTATGCATAAGAAGAAGTGGGGAATGAAAGGACCAAACTAACGCCATGACAGGCCTCAGAAAGCCTCAGAAAACAGAAGGCCTAAGTTTCAGTTTCCCCGAAACCACCTGAAGGAATAGGAAAATTTTAAGTAAGCTCTGACCCTTGGCCTGAGTCATAAAAACCGGCCTGAACACAATGACACAATGGCCTGCAAACCCGTGCCTAGGTAATCCTCCCCAAAACTGATAGATTGTAAAGATAAAGCCCTGTGAGACCCTACTGTGAAGATAAAGCCCTGTGAGACCCTAATTGAAATATTTTTGCTATTGAATCATCAGCAGACCTCCCCCCTGCCTCCCCCTGGTTGTGGTCCCTTTTCCTTTAAAACCTCCTGTGATTTCTGCTCGGAGTCGGACTCTGCTCCTGCGTGAGATATGAGTCTTGACCCCAGCGCGCTGGTGGAATCAATAAACCTCTTGCTGTTTGCATCAAGACCGGTCTCTTGTGAGTATTTGGGTCGCCGTCCATCCCGGGGCTGAGCAGGGCCTGGTTTCCAGGGCCTTACAGTATAATAACAAGCAAATCAAGATGCCCATTATTAAAACTGCTGCACTAGGTATTCATCTCAATCCTACCTTGACTGCTGCCTCTTTCTACCAAATTCAGTACTTTCCATTCTTAGTTTTATGAGTGAAGCTAGGGTAACCATAGTCTCCTTTGTTTCCTCAGTCAGTAATAGAAATACATTGGAGTATAGTGACAGATTATTAAAATAATCATGGAGTTATAATTATCGCTACTTATTCACTGATTCTTAGCCTTCTTTTTAGGTAGAAAGATAGACATCAGCAGCCAGGGAAGGGGAAAATAAGGTTCAAGGACAAAACTGCCCAAACTCTGCCCAGGTAGGGAGCCCCATGTGAAGACAACAAGGATTTAGCAGGAAGATAACTTCTTGCCTTTTGGGACCAGACCAAGCCTATTCCAGACCAGGTCCCAGCACAGGCACAATCGAACAAAGTAAGAACTGCCCAGATCACACCTCCTCATAATCTCATTAAAATAAAGTTGTAGTTTTGCTCCCCTCTCCATGGGTTTTCTGTGTGCATTTTGAGAAAAGACATGCACACCAAGAGGAACTGGTGTATAACTAGAACTGTCAATCAAATGACCTCACCCTGTCAATCAAAGAGGCACTTCTTAGCTAGATCATGATAAACAGCCCCTCCCCTAAGAGCCCAGAACCTTTACCTACCTTGATTTTGGCCCACTCCTCCCTTTGGGTCCATTCAAATAAAACTTTTGCTCTGCTTCACTGTTATGTCTCTGCTTTTTAGTTTCTTGTAGTGGGGACAAGAACCAAGGAGAACACACTCAACCTGTAACACTCTTATTAAAAAGAGGTAAATTATGTCATAAAAGGCATACTTTATAAATTAAATATATCAAAAATCAGTGAAATAATGCAAAAAGCACATAGGTTTTAAAAATAAGGTTGCATTAGGCTTCAACCCTACAGATGTTATGATGATGAAAATAATAAATGAAAATAATTTAACCAATTTTCCTATGCTCTTTCTTATTCTGTATTTCAAAATGATGATGAAAATAATTTAACCAATTTTCCTATGCTCTTACTTATTCTGTATTTCAAAATGATTATTTGTTTTCCTGCCGCTCTCTCTTGTGCACATCCCTTGTGATGAAACCAGTTTATATCTTCCCACAGTGTAAGAGAATCATGAATTGCTCTGAAGTGCTTTCCACTTGAGGAGCCAAGACCCTTCTTTGCTGGAGGGAGATATTGAGAAGAAACAGTCATATTTTTCCTACTTTTATGCTTCCTTGGATCTTTAATTTCTGAAGGGAGCAAAATATACCACCCCAAAATATACCTCTTTGGCATATTGATTATTTTAAGCTAGTTATTTTTTAAGAAACAACAGACATAGGAAAAGCTCTGAAAACTGAGAAGTTACCCTTTTGTAAGAGACATTTACATTCATAAGAGAAATCTCCGTCTGTAAAAATGTCTCCCTTCATATACCAGGAAGAGGATGACTCCAAATCTCTAGATACTCTAATGAGTGGAAAAGGCAAGACTTAAATATGTATAACAACTTGTTTACTGTGCTTTTCCTGGTGTGGGTAAAATTTCAGTATTTTCAGAATCTCTCACCTGGACTTAGTGCATCTCCATATCAACAGGTAATTACAAAGGTAAGTGAGGACATATCTGGACCTGTGAGGTTGGTTGAGGTCTCCTTTCCTGCAGCCAGGTTATGAGAGAAACGGTAGAGCAGAAGTGGATGACTGCTTAAAAGCAATGAACGGGTTTCTCCCACTTTATTTCTCCCTTTGATTGTTTTTGGTTTTAAAGGTAATTTGCCCAGGATTCCCCCCCCCCCCGAGTTACACCTGGTAACCTCTCATAACTGGCTCCTTCCCTCCTGTGGGTAAAATTACAATATTTCCAAAATCTCTCAGCTGGCTTTAGTGCGTCTGCATATCAACAGGTGTTTCCAAAGGGTGAAGAGAATTAGTCCATCTCTATATCAATAGTTAATTACATAGGTGAGAGAGGGTTTATCTGGACCAGAGAGGCTGGGTGGAGCTCTCTTCTGCTGTAGCATGGTCAAGAGAGAGACAGGCTGACTGCTTGTAAGAAATAAATGGGTTTCTTAAACTTTATTTCTCCGTTTGACTGATTTTGGTTTCATAGGTATTTTTCCAAGGGATTCTCCACCCCCAGAGTTACATCTGGTGGTAGTCAGCAGAACCTCTGGACCCAAAGGCTGTCTAAATGGGTGTGACCCCGTGGGCAGGTGGCCTCTAAGGATGATGGGCAGGCCCCAACAGCTGCAGTGGTAGAGAATTCAGCTTCACTTGGGAACACCCTGTCTATAGGGCTTCCAATTGGAAAGACCCTAGTAGGGAATTGGTCTAGGGTAAAGCACCTCCTAGAGGAGTGAGGCCTTCCCAAGAACTGGGGAAGAGTGGAAACACTGGAAGCGGCAAAATTAGCCCTCCATCAGATAGAAGACTGCTTAGAGGTTCTGAGTGGCCGTGTAGCAACTGGCATTGTGGGGTCTCCTTTCATCAAGATAGTGGAAAGTGTTATTGAGAGAGAAAGGGTTATCGAGGAGAGAGAGAGACTTTGGCAGCAGAGAGACACACTTCAGCATTGCTTGGAGTTTCTGGGCAGCAACCTATGGGATGCCTTTAAGGACAAGAGACAATTATTAAGAAGAGAGGTCACACTCCTGGAAAATTCCTTAGCAGCAGCGATGGGGGAGGCAGCAGTAGAGTCCATATTGCAGAAGGTCATGGGGACAGGGAGGAAAGAGTAGTGCTTTCATCTCCAGAGATGGTGGAGGAGGTGTTGGGAGAGAATGAAGGGGTGGGGCCAAGGGCCAATCTCTTGTTTAGGCCATCGCCTGAGGCACCAGCCTCTCATATTAAAGGCCTGCCTGGTTGTAATTAAGCAAGTAAAAACATGAAAACGGCGGGCTCCTGAGAGGGAGGAGCCACCCCATCCCCAGATTATGGAGCACTCCGTGCTCTGCTCCTGCAACCAGAGTGAGCTGATGGGCATGAGCTTCCCGTATTGGCAGAAGCCATCAGAACTGCTGCCTGTGTGGCTTTTACATCTCTGGGATACGGGGGTGGTAAAAATTGTTATGTCAGGTTCTGAAATCAGTAGATTGGCTTCCCTCATGACTCACCCTTCTCTCTGGCAATGGTGGCAAAGTGCCTGTCACACCTCAGGGAATCAGATGCTTCTGGATTGGCTGACAGCAGCCATCAGGGAAGTTTGGCCTAATCAGTGATTTACCACACCTTACCACTAGCTGGAAACATATGCAGAGCTCCAGCAGGTGTTACGGGAATTGGGTATGAAAAATACCATCTATAATATGGACCCCCAGGGCACTGATGAGGGTAGTTCACCGTAGGAATGAGAAATCTGATGCTCCATAGAGCTCCCCCATCTCTATCTCAGTCCCTACCAACTATTCTTGCCCCCACATAGGGCATCCCATAAGTGAGGCTACTAGTACTTTAGCAGATTTGCAGGAGGTTGAAACAATAAGAGCCCAGAAGGAAGTACGGGCTATGACTGAAAGGAGAGGTGCAAAAGGCCCCGTGAGGTCTTGAGGACCCAGATGTGGGTTGATTTGATAAAAGCTGGGGTAGTGAAAGAAAAACTTGATGGGCAGCCCAATATGATCTTAGAACTGTGGCACCAATTAAAGCCAGAGCAGCATTTCCAGCCATTGAGGCCCAGGACACAGAAGCAGGAGGCAAAGCCCCATGTCTGGGGCTTGACCCTGTGGCTACCAACATGGTGCCATGCCAACTGGATGGTTGGTCACTGGCCCCTTTGGGGGCAAGAGCTGTGGCAAGACCAAGGGCCTGTGGTCAGACTAAGATTGTTACTGTATCACATGACTGGCCATTTGCCTTTGGCATCCCCAGGAAATGGTGAAGTAGACATATTGTCCCAGGTGCGTTGGCTAGAAGGAAAGCCTGCCTCTGATGTAATCCAATGGCTACATCAGCATTTGTTGCATACAGGGCAGAAGACAATGTGGGTTGAAGCCAGTGAGTGGGGCCTACCATTAACTTTGAAGAAGTCAGCAGAGCCTGGAAGGAGTGCCTGTGTGCTCTAAGGGGAACTTCCACTGAGTACCCCAGCAACATGGGATAATAGTAAAGGTGCTGATACCCCTTGTCAGGTGGCAGATAGACTATATTGGGCCTCTGCCCATATCAGAAGGATATCGATTTGCCATGACTTTTGTGACTACAGCTACTGTCCTATTAGTCTCTCTTCCTGCACATCGTGCCAATCAGCAAACCACCAAGAGGAGCCTAGAGGGTTTCTTTGCAGCCTATGGCTGGCAACAGGTGATTGAGATCGACATGCATTACAAGAATGGGTAGAGCAATTAGGAATAAAGTGGGTTTCATATACCATATAACCCTACTGGGCAGGCTTGATAGAGAGGTACAATGGTTTGTTAAAATATGGCCTGAAGTTGGACACCAACAGTCTACAGGGCTGGTCAGTTCACTTGTGGACAGTGCTATGACATTTGAATGAGAAACTTTGAGCCCTGTGGATATGCTAACATGTATTGTTGCCTCTACTATACAACTATATGTGCAAACGAAAGATGACTTATTGAAGCCAGGATATGGCCAACAGAGCAACATTCTGCTGCCTGCCCCAACTGCATTAAACCCTGGAGATACTGTGAAATGGACATTGACCTGGACATTTTGTCACATGGACCAGTGATGGCTGGCTCTTCTGGCACCTCGGGGATAAGGCCTCAAAGCTGGTCTCCTGTGTATTCCTGAGTAACAGCAGAGTGGTCCCCAAAGATCATGGTAGTGTACCCAAAATGTCCAGGAGGTAAGAGCATTTTACAGGGAAGTTTTGTTTTATGTTTATGGCCAGTGCATGTACCTCCTGTAGCCCTATATACTGACCCATCTGTAACTCCCACAGGGAGAGGGGGTGAAAATCTGGTATACTACACCAGGATGAGATCCCATTCCTGCTACTATCCTATCACAGCATCAGTCTCTTGCATGTATCCTACCTGATGTACAAGATTTGCCTATGCTGGTGTCATTAAAACATCTATCTTATCACCCTTAAGGTTATTTTCTTCTACAGTCCTTGTGGCCTTGTTGCCAGGGTTCCTGTTTGCAGAGTTGAAGAATGAACTTAGCAAACACTCAAGGTTGGAGAACAAGGCAGAGGCTTTTATTTAGAGATAGAGTGAGAGGACAAAGCTCCTGGCTCACACCAGAAGGGGACAAGAGAGCCTGTAGTTGTGCATTCTCTAGTGGTTTTATAGGCAGTTGAGGATTTTCAGGAATGTGATAAAGGGCTTAGGGGTGTGGACTTGTTAAAGTCCTTGATGTTCCTTCTTGATGAGACATTAAGTCCCTTTTTCATAAGTCCTCCAGGTAATTCTGCAAAATTAACATGAGAAATTTAATGCAGATTCCTTTCCTAGAATAGTAGCTTCTTGGTTTGGGAGCATATCAATCATCAATCAAGTCTGCCTGCCCTGCCCTCAAGGTGGGCTGAGTTATCGTCTGTTTGCTAAAGAGTCTAAAAGACAATCTATGATGGAATTTTTCCCACCTTTACTATGTTATTTATGGCTGGGTTTGCTTGCTGTTATTAATTGTGCAGGTTGCAAATCACCTGATCAGGCTTGTGGGCAGAAAAACAGCATATAGGATATAGGCCTGGGCCTTTTAGCATGCTAAAGCAAATCTTATACATAATTACAAATGATTAGCATAATAAAAACATGGGCTATGCTGAGATACTTTCCTTTATCTGAGGAATACTAACTGATCTCACTGAGGAATGACTCTAAAGCTCAATGTTTAGCACCGGAGTTTTGGTAGGGGGTTTATTTGCATATAGTTACATTACTGACTGTAATTATACTGCCTTGCTTTTTCCAGAGGCCTTCACCCTACTCTGTCTAAGCCCACAGTCCTTTTCTCAGCCTGGATGTGACCCCTGGTTGTAGCCACGTGATGATTACTCTGAACTACCTACCTGTTCAGCTGCTGACTGCCTGTGGATTGGGCAAGCTATGGACTTAATCTGCATAGGATTTTGAACCTAGCTGAATCATCTGGCTTGAGGATTATCATGATTTTATGTTATTAGTCTGGTTACAATGCTCCTGTTTTCTTGTACAGGGGCAATTGCGGAAGATGGGGAACGTGTAGATTGTTAGGTAAGATCTCTGGAGGGGTGGGCTGTGAGTAAAATGGCAATATTTTCAGAATCTCTTGCCTGGCTTTAGTGCATCTGCATATCAATAGGTGTTTCCTAGGAATGGAGAGTAGTAGTCCATCTCCATATCAATAGTTAATTATTTGGGCTGGAGAGGTTGAGTGGAGCTCTCTGCTGCAGCCTGGTTAGGAGAGACAGGTGACTGCTTTTAAGAAATAAATGGGTTTCTTAAACTTTATTTCTCCCTTTAACTGATTTTGGTTTTGAAGGTATTTTGCCCTGGGATTTCCCCACAAGAGTTACACTTCCTCTAACCCTGCCCACCCCCATCATCTTTTGTCTTTACCTGTAGCTGTTATTTGAGGTAATGACCTGGGCCAGTGTCCATAGTGACCCATCTAGGAGGTATACATATTATTGTATTTTGCCTTTATCCTATTAACCTTTTTAATCATATCTCAGCCAAGAATGTAGAGGGTAGAGGGAAAATTATTTTACCTTCACCACACTTCCAAACACTCATACTGAAGATAACTGTGCAATCTGAGATAGGGAAGTTCCTCTCAGAGTGAGCTGCAATGGATAGAGGTGCAGCTGTAGGAGATAACTTCTCCAAAGGTGTTGTGGCTTCTGAAAGGAAATCTAGACACTGTCAACAATGGGCCCCTCAGGAATATAGCAGATACTGAATATTAACATCTCACTGCCTTTTCCCCCCAAATCCTTAAAACAGCTCTCATGGCTCTATCAAACCAGAAGCTGGAGGGCAAGGGAGTGTAGGGACCATGGTCAGGTCACCCCAAGATGTGCTTTTGTGATATGCAAAGTATTTTGAACTGAAATCCATCAAGGCCCAAAAAAACCAGGAAGATACTTTGACCTCCCATCCCTCCACCCCACAACTGCATGACAAGAATTTAGATGGAGCAACTGCTCCAGGAGGAGAGCTATCACCATAGGTAGTTATATTATAATGTAAAGTAGGGGTGATAGGAAGGAATGTAAGGCAGGGACCTGTGTTTAGACAGAGTAGGGTAAAGCCTCCGGAAGAAACAAGGCAAGATAATTGCAGTCAGAGCAATGTAACAATATGCAAAGTAACCCCTACCAAAACTCCATGTTAAACATTAAGAAATGTCAGAGTCACATTAATTCTTTAGAGTAAAACTATCAGACTGAGAATATAGGGATTCCTCAATGAGATCAGTTAAAGCTCAAAAGCCAGGAATAACTTGGCCTGGAATGTTTGAATATTCCCCAGATAAAGGAAAGTATCTCAGCATAGCCCAAGTTTTCATTGTGTTAATCATGCCATTGTAAGATTCACTTTAGCATGCTAAAAGGCCCAGACCTATATGCTGTTTTTCCCCCTACTGACCTAATCAAGTAATTTGCAACCTAGACAATTAATTTTGCAAGCAAGCCCAGGCATAAACAACATAGTAAAAGCAAGAAGGATTCCATCTTAAAGATAAGATTGCCTTTTAAAACCCAGAAAGTTAAGAAGTACGATTCTTAACAAACTCTTTAGCAAACAGACAACAACTTAGCCCACCTTGAGGGCAGGGCAGGGCAGGGCAGGCAGTCTTGATTGATATGCTCCCAGACCAAGAAGCTGCTATTCTGGGACAGAATCTGCAGTAAATTTCTTATGTTAATTTTGGAGAATTACCAGAAGACTGAGAAGAAAAGAAACTTAATGTCTCATCAAGGATGAATATTTTAAGACCACTTAACAGGTCCACATCCCTAAGCCCTTTATCACATTCCCAAAAATCCTCAACTGCCTATAAAACCCCTAGACAGTTCAGGACCATGGGCTCTCTCGTTCCCTCCTGGCATGAGCCAGGAGCTCTGTCCTATCACTTTATCTCTAAATAAAAGCCTCTGCCTTGTTCACCTATCTTGGGTGTTTGTGAAGTTCATTCTTTGACTCTGGAAACAAGAACCCTGGCATCAATATGAGAAATCCTATTAAAATTCCTCTCTGTACCCCATTGTTTCTATGCCACCTGTCAAGTATTTTGTTTACCAAACATTTACTCTTTTCATATTCCTGTGACGTAGTTCCCTTTTCTTTTGAAGTCTGAAAAACCCTCTTCTCCTTGGTTCAGGAAGACATATATTCCCCACTGTCCCTGACTGGCTTTGGAATCCATGTCTATGGTTTCCCTGTATTTACATAATTAAACTTGTTTTTTTTTTCTCCTGTTAATCTGTTTTATGTCAATTGATCTTAGACTGGCTAGAAGAACCTTGAGGACTAGAGGAAATTTCTTCCTCCCCAATAGGACCTCAGCAGAATATAAAAGTCAGGGTCCCAGAACAGAGAGCAAAGTGGCAGATAGCATAGAATGAAATCAAGGGTGGTGGCAGGGGGAGAATGAAAATGTGACCAAACTAGGAACAGAAACACTCTGGCATGAAAATTTGTTTTTTTCTCTTAAGTAATAAAATCTCCCCTTTACAGTCCTTTTATTCTCACTCCTCTTGGCAAAGGGCATTAAAAGTGAGATAGGGCAGAGACAGAATGCAAGCATCATAGTTAACTTTTCCTGCCTATGATGCAAAATGCTGAGATATAAACAGGATAGTAAGAACAGGAAGAATTCTATTTTAAAAACCAGGAATTTAGGAAGTAAGATTCCTAATGTATTCTTTAGCACAATAATTCAGTCCACTTTGGAGACAGGGTGAGTGGTCTTGATTGGTGTGTTCCCAGAAGGAAGCTGCTATCCTGGAGAGGAACTGACCAATTTCTTCTGTTAAGTAAATTATGCAGAATTATCTGGAGGACTGATAATAGAGGAGACTTAATGCCTCTCTCACAGGAGATAAGCATTTTGAGACCACTTTACAAGTCTATACCCCCTGGCTCTTTGAAAAATCCTTAAAAGAGGGAACCCCCAACCTTTTAGCTAGCCTCCTCTCTGAGGGCGCCTACACTTTTTTGTCTCTTTAAGTGCATAACTTTAAATAAAGCTTTCTCACTGCTCAATTTAATTGCATTTTGTCTCTCTGTATTTTTCCAGTGGTAAACGTCTTTGTTTCTTTGCTATTTCATTCTAAGTCTTCACTTAGTCTCTTCATTACTCCTGATATGTATGGAGGGGATGCTGACAGCTCAGATTTGGACCTGCAAATTCCCATCGCCTGGGTGACCCAGATGGAACTGCAGCTGCAGCAGCCTGCCTGAAACCTCCCTTCTCTAGCAAGTTCTCAGAACATAGTCTCACTCCATCCCATGCTCCATGGCTCCCCAAATCCTGGGGTGGTAGAGGCTAGCCCACACACAGTGCAGATCCAAGTAGATGAGGGATGCCAAGGGAACCTGGCTTTATGAGATGGCAAGGGAATCTGCCCTATACCAAGAAAATGTTTAGTGAACTTTCTCTCTTTTCCTGTGTACTTTCTTGTTCTCAGCCACCTTCAAAGCAGCTATCATTCCCTGCTACTCTTGCTTTAATAAATTCCTTCCTTACCTACACTCTTCTGAACTGCTCAAGAATTCTTTCTCATTCAGAGTCAAGAACATTCCCACATCCAAGTTGAGATTTTACCTGGTGCAGAGACAGACTTCTCAGATGCAGCTGCCTGGCAACAAAAGGAAGAAGCAATCTTTGATTCTGGAACAGAAATGGAAGACAGAAGACTAGAGAACTCTTTGAATGAATTGACTTAACTATCCCTTGACCTTGAGTGACAAGCACAGTTTTACAATAGAGTTCATTTTCCATTGAATCTGATGGATGGAAATGCAAACTTTTTTTCCCTCTCTGACAACCTCACTTTACATTCCAGTGAAGAGTCTGCACATTTACAGAAAACTAAACATCTTTGCTGTCAGAAAAAGAGCAACTGGTGAAGTGGTGATAGTGGCCACAATTTTGAAGATTCTGAGCCATCCACCTATCCATGTATAGGATGGTGGAAATAGGAACCAGGATGTGCTGTTCCTAACTGGATCAGGGCCAAGGATTCACCTACTAAATGGACTTTGTGCCTTAGCCATCAGGTCCTCCCAGATGAATGTAATGAAGTAGTAATTGTGATAGAGAGATTTCATTGACAACAATAAGTTCACTGTCCCTAAAGGAATGTGAATTAATCATTAATGAGTCTCTTAAAACTATTGTGGGTAAAATTGTAATATTTCCAGAATATCTCGCCGCCTTGCTTTAGTACATCTGCATATCAATAGGCATTCAGAGGTGGAAAGAAGTATGGCTTTAGTGTATTTGCATCATTCCTCAGAGGTGGAGAGAAGTTCATCTCCATGTCAATGAGTAGTTACCTGGGCAAGGAGGGCTTATCTGTACCTGAGAGGTAAGGGGGAGGGCTGGTTTTTGCTTCTGGAGCAGGAGAGAGAAACAGCCCCAGACTGCAGTTTGTAAGCAATAAGTGGTTTTTAAACTTTATTTCTCCCTTGGACTGATTTCAGTTTTTAGAGATATTTTGCCCCAGGATTTTTTCTCCCCGGATTTACAACTATACATAGTACATGATGCTATATTCCATACAGGATTCAGTAGTGATTATTAGTTTAAAATGAATGCAAAAATAATGGATATATCAGAGGATTGTTTTAGAATACAGTTTAGTAACACCCAGGCTTCATACTGAAGGGGAAAGAATTTAGCACCCTAAAATATGTCTGTTTGGAATAAGAATTATTTTAGGCTAGTTATTTTAGAAACAGAAGATATAGGTAAATGCTCTGAAACTGAGCAGTTACCCTTTAGTAAGGGACATTTACATTTATAAGGGAAATCTCCGTTTGTAAGGGTGTCTCCTCTGTACCAGGAAGAGAAGGATGACTCTAAATCTCTAGAAACTAGTGAATGGAGAAGACACTTAAATCTGCATAACAACCTTACCCTGGTTACTGTCCCTTTCCTGGTCACCTCTGTAACTGGCCTCCCATCCACCCCCAACATCTTTTCTCTTTAGCTGGAGATTGTATTTAAGGTGGTGGCTTGGGCCATTCCAGGAGACTTGCTCAGTTTTCCTGGGTGCCTCCCATGTATACCAGAGGTATGTGTGTTATTAAACTCCTGTTTGTTTTTCTCCCGTTAATCTGGCTTTTATTCACAGTGGGGTGGGGGTTCTCAGTCAAGTACCTAGAAGGGTAGAGAGAAAGTTATTTTTCCATCCCACACTACTTTCACAATTAAGGATTCTAGATCCATTAATTACATTCATCCATTTTACAAATCTGAATTCATAATTTAGATAATAATATATTTGGAAAGGCAAAGTCAATTCACTTAACTTTTTATAACTCTGGAAACATGCAAATACACCAAACTTTCAGTTCTATGAGAGTAGAAAACTGGCCAGCATACTCTTTAGCCATCATTGGTCTTCAATAGATATTCGTTGAAAATAAAGAGGAGGAAGAAACAAAGTGAGACAGGGAAAAGACAGGGGGCAGCTACTGTCTAGTAAAGCAGGATAAGGACCTAGAGAAAGGACAAAAACAGGATGACTGCAGTTGGAACAGTGTAACAATGTACCAGGAAGTTCTTACTGGAACTCGTGTAAGCTAATGTTTCACTAACAGTTAAATCCACATGGACACTTTGAGGCACACATGCCAATTCAAGACATATGGGCAACCTTCACTGAATGTAGTCAAAACAAATGGACAGCATTTAGGTGGGAACGAATAGAACATAGACACCTCAGTTAATTCTGGGATATTAAACCCCTAGACAGAGCCCAGACATGGGCACTCTTTTCCACCACAATGTGTGCTAGGAGCTCTGTATTTTTGCTCTAAATAAAATCCTTTTCTCCTGATTGCCTACCTTGAGCGTTTGTGAAGTTCATTCTTTGACTCTGAGAACGAGAACTCAGTATCAAAAGAAAACACTCTCTATACTGTAATGTCAAAAAGGGCAGAATTTTGTCTTTTTTATTATCCACTACTATAAAGAACAATTCTTAGGGCATGAAAAGTGGTCAGTAAATACATGTTAAATAAACAAGACCTAGACTCTAAATACAGTATGCTTGAATCAATCCATTTTCTAGGTAATGGTACAAAAAGTTCATGCATTTGCTTGTCTGAATCTGCAAGAGATGTGACTGTATGTTCCAATTTCATTTATTTTTTCATGCTCTGTTTTAATTAATCTGGGTATTTGATTCAATCAATTCAGCCTCTGTCTTTATATTCCCTTTAGCAGAAGAAATAAAGGGTCAGGAACCCTTATCATTGAATGGTTTGTAATGTTTTCTTGGAGTTGCTTTGCTGGCAATATCTGTTTCCAGTTACATAAATGAGAGCTTGGGAAAGCAGAAACATGATTGATTAAAGGCTTCTCTGTGACAGGTATAGCTCTGTTTTAGATTTTTCTTTTCTAAAAAGTGAGAGAATAGTGGTTCTGCCATGTCCCAACTATGAGTACCACTAGGGAAGATGTTTTGTACTTTTAGAAACCAAATCTTGATTTTTATGGACTCCTATGCATTTTAAATGTTTGTAAAGTTGTTACATTTATTATCTCTTGTATAGTTACCACTTCTGACATTTCAGGCTGTCATATGCAAAATAACAAGAAGCAATCAGATGCTCAGTGTTTCACTGAATTAATTTGATTTTTGTTTAGTCTTTAAAAAAAATGGTAAAGAGTTAAGCTGTACCATAGTATATATACTATTAGAGGATATTCTATTCTGTAAATTTGCATTGCTTTTTTTCAATTTCTCTATGATCCAAACAACTCTATAGGCATATAAAAGATGCTTATCATGATGGTAATAGGTAACATTAAAGTGATCACTTATTCTTGACATTGGTTTCAGTTTTACAACATTAACCTAAATATGTAGAAATGTTAGGCATAAAAACATATAAGCAAGTGGAGGGAGAATAAGGCCCGTAAAGTCCATTAAATGGGACTCCAAGAACTAGCCAGGTAAAACCAGAGTCAGAAAGGACTCACAGAATAAATGCCCTTTGCAATGTGAGTTCATTCCTCATGCTCCGAATCTGCGCTGACCTTGAGACTTGCTTTAGCTAATGCAGGTAAGATAGACATGAGACAAGCAGTATGATTAATTTTCCTAAAAATGCTGAGATGCAAATAGCATAGTGCTGTAAGACTACCGGAGTGGATCCTTACTCGAGACCCGGGATAGGCGACGACCCAAATACTCGCAGGAGACCGGTCTTGATGCAAACAGCAAGAGGTTTATTGATTTGCCAGCGCGCTGGGGTCGAGACTCGTAACCCACGCAAGGGCAGAGGAGTTCGACCCCGAGCAGAATTCTCCAGAGGCTTATAAAGGAAGAAAAACCACACCTTCAAAAACCACACCAGGGGAAGGAATGGGGGGAGGTCGTGGAGCTCTTGAGGGGAGGTCGGTTGCAGATAACAAGATAGCAAAAGCATTTCGGTTAAAGGTTAAAGTCTCACAGGCCCTCAATATTCTTAACTTTATCTTTACAGGCTTATTTGTTCTGTGGTTACACTCAGGGCCTGTTTTACAAACTATTGTACTCAGGGCCTGTTTTGCAACTCAGGCCAAGGTTCAGAGCAAACTTAAAATTTTTCCATTCTTTCAGTGCGAACAAAGGGACTTACATTGAGGCTAAGATTCCAATTTAAAAACCAGGGAGTTAGGAGGTTAGATTCCTAACATATTCTTTGGTAATCAGCCAACAACTTATCCTAAGGAAAGGCAAGCAGTCTTAACTGATATGTTGCCAGTGTTTGGAAGTAGCCACTATCTTAAAGAGGAACAAAAGTTTATTCTACAGAATTACCTAGAGGACTGGCTATAGATAATAACATATTGTCTCTCACCAGATAGACATCATGACACTGCCTGACAAGCCTATGCCCCTGACCCTTTACCTTTATTCCATTCTTGAAAATCCTTGAAAGACAGTATCCCAGCTTTTGGGTGCATCTCTTCTCTGCAGTTGCCCACACTCCCCCTTCTTTGATGTGCAGTTTTTACTTTAAGTAAGCTCACTGCTCAACTTTCTGCATTTTGTCTCTGTGCTCTTCCAGTGGTGTCTTTGTTATTTTGCTATTTCATTCTATTTCCAAGTCTTCACTCTGTTTCTGTTTTATTCCAGATAAGTAGGGAGGGGCTTGTGGGTAAAATTGTATTTCCAGAATATCTCGCCTGGCTTTAGTACATCTGTATATCAATAGGCATTCAGAGGTAGAAAGAACTATGGCTTTAGTTCATTTGCATCATTCCTCGGGGGTGGAGAGAAGTTCATCTCCATATCAATGGGTAATTACCTGGGCAAGGAGGGCTTATCTGTATCCCTGAGGTGAGGGGAAGGCCAGTTTTGCTTCTCCTGGAGCAGGAAAGAGAGAAGGCCCTGGACTGCAGTGTGCAAGCAATAAATGGATTTTAAACTTTATTTCTCCCTTTGACTGATTTCAGATTTTAGAGGTATTTTGCCTCAGGATTCCCTTTGCCCGACTTACAGGCTGCTGAGAGCTCTGATTTGGGCCTTCAAGTTCTATTGCCTGGGTGACCTGGACAGAGCTGCAGCTCTCAGTTATGCTCCTCAGCAGCCTGCCTGAAAATCTCCTTTCTTTGCTTTAGGAAGTTCTCAGAACATAATCTCATTCCATCCAGTGCTCCATGGCTGTCCCAAATCCTGGGGTGATACAAACTTAGTTCCCACATCATACATATCGAAGCAGACACTGGACATCAGGTGACAGTGGTTTTAGGAGTTGGCAAGGGAGGTGCCTTGTGCCTAGAGGAGTTCAATGAACTTCCTTTATCTCTTTTTTCTTCCTTGCTCTCTGCTGCCTGCCAGGCAGTTGCCATTCCTTGCTACTTTTGTTTTAATGAATTCCTTCCTCATCTTGTACTCTGACTTCCCTGCTTCCTGAACCAAATTCTTCCCCAAGAGAAATATGCAATTTATTTTCCTGCATATGTTGGAGAGGAAGAAATTTCTTCTATCCATCAAGATTCTTCTAGCTGGTTTGAGAATCAAATTGATGTAAGACAGACTAACAGGAGAAAAAAAAAAAAGTTTAATTATGTATATACAGGGACCCATGGACATGGATTCCAAAGCTAGTATGGGACAGCAAGGCATATATGTCATCCTGAACCAAGAAGAAGGGAGCAGAGGTCTGAGGCATCAAAGAAAAAGGGAAGTAATTTACAGGAATAGGAAAACAGTAAATGTTTGGTAAATGAATGTTTACTGGGCCACATAGAAACAATGGGACATAGGAATTTAAACAGAATTTGCCACAGTCCTGCCTGTTTATCACCCCTAGGTTATATTAGGATGTAGTTATCAATGGTGATAGGTCTCTTCCTGGAGCAGGTCCTCTATCTAAATTCTTCTTATGTAATTGAAGAGGAGGTGGTCTAGTTTCTTTCTGAGTCTGTTGGGCCTTGATTGTTTTCAACTCTGAAATAATCTATATGTCTTAAAGCAGATCTTGGGGCAGCCTTCTCTTGGCCCTACACATACTGTTTCACTTTTCAACAATTTCCTTTTCACACCCAGTACCCATCAAATAAGATATCATACTTAGTAGTCAGATTCATTAAAAATAACAATCACTTCTGATTTAGTTCAATAACTCATAGATTTACTCAATCTCTCTTTTGGTTAAATACTTAGTCATCCAGAGTTTTCAAGTGATTCGTTTATCCAAGGTTATTTCTTAGTTCACAAGTACCTTTACTGTGCTGTGTTTTTAGACTTCAGTTTCTATCCTTATGACATCTATTACTGAAGTGTCCAGTGTGTTTTCTGTTTGCACAACAATGTCTCCTTTTAATTATACTCCATTCTCAGCCTCATATGAACTTGTACATAAACCTGTGGGTGACTCACTAACCCAGCACTATGAACTATATGAGCTATCTCCCATGTTCCTCTTTGGGGCACACAAGAAATTAGAATTCCCTCTGTGTCTTATAAATAAAACTAAGTGGTAGTATGTGTGAGTTTGTGATGGAAGAGGAAAAAAGCAGGCTGTGGAAGGATATGGGGAGTTAAAAAGCTCAGAGGCTCTCTGTTTTGCTAATTCCTAACTACTTTTTATCTCAGAGTGCTCCATTTTGTGAGACTGACCTCCTTTAGGGGTCTAATGGATAAATGGGAAATTATTCCTCCTTGCTATTTGATTCCAAAGCTTATGGGGGTTGAGGTATTTTTAATAACTGAGATTTCCTAACCTTAAGATTCTAAGCCTTAAAACAATTAGTGTCCTTTCATAGTACTTCTCTATCTGCAGTTATTTTACAAACTCACATTCCTATTTCCTTATGTAGTTCTTGCCTGGGGATGGTTCCCAGCTCCAGGCAAGCTTACTTTGGAGTCCCTGAGACCAAAAAGTGACAATGAAATGTTGTGGGGTAAAAGGGTTTATACGAAGCTTTATTTTCATGATGGCAGGTCAAACGCTAGAACCACATCCACCTCTGGCAAGTTGGTGTGCAACAAGCCCATTTCTTTCTATACCTCGACTCCAGCCTGTGCTGAGCACTGGGTGAATCTCTTTATATAGAAACACAGGCAATAATGACGTTGCCAACATGTGTGCAAGTGCTCCCGCACAGTAGGCTAAGTATTACATCATTGCACGTGCACAGGGGGTGAGTAGATTAGGATCAGGTGAGGATCCTGGCCATGGAGCTTCCATTTTCCCTACACCTTATCATCTGTATTGCTTATCTATTGCCACAATAATGTTGCATAGTAAATAGTCATGTAACTTCAGAGACATAGAGCAATAGGTGTTTACTTAGCTCAGGAATATGAAGGGTTTATGTTGGTAAGGAGGCTCTAATGTCTGAACATTGTAAGTATTTTTATTGGTTTATGATGGTTTTGACTAAGATATCTGGAGCCTCATGACTGTGGTCTGTATACTTCTCTTAATTCACATGAGAAAAGCTGGGGCATGCCCTCCTGATGTTTACAGCAGAGGACAAGAGCATGAGCAGAAATCCTCAATTGCTTTTTCTTGTCTCTATTGCATAATGGTTGTTAATATTTCAAAGTGAGACATTTGACTGAACCCAGAGTCCAGAGGTGGGGTCGTGTAGAAGACCCTGTCCAATGTAGAGTGCATTGAAGGTTACATGCTAAAAGGTGTAGATACAGAAAAAGGCAAAAGGATGGATCCAGTAATATAATCAACTTAGTAAATCTTTAGTTAGAACGATGTCCATACTTCCTGAACCCTTCATCTGTAATTATTCATTTTAAAACACTGTATGCAATGTTTTTCAGTCTTACTTTAAATAAAGGAAAACCACTATTTCTGAAAAAAGCATGTTTTCTTTCTTCCTTTTTTTAAGTTATAGTTTAGCTCTTGAAAGTAAAGTGAAAAATGTGTGTATTTCATCATCCATCAATAAACTAATTCAATCCACTGTATGCTACCACAGCAGTTTCAAACAGGTGTTTTTTATTCCCCTCTTCCTTCTCTACATTCTCCACACAGCAGCAAGACTTCTCATTTTAAAACATAAATCAATTTGTGTCATTATCCATGCATCCTTCCCTGTTTACTGCAATTTAGAATCCTTGCCATAATTTGCAGTGCCTTCAGGACCCAGTCACTATCTGATTCTCCAGCTTCATCTTCTATGACTTCCCTCTGCCACTGTACTGCTCACTTCTCCAAATGTCCTATTTTAACAATCATGCGAATTGACACAATACAATCATACTAACATGATTTTGGCTTTATCATTGTTTTCCTCCTACTTAATGGGTGTCCTTTCCCAAACATTCATAAAAAAAAAGATGTCCTCTAACTACAATATAAAAATAGGTCTCCATCATTCTTTGTCTCATTACCCTAGCTAAACAATATTTGAAAACTTAATTGTGTTAGTTATGTCATATTTGAATCATATGGAAAAATCACATAGTTTTTTATTTTATCTACTGATTGGCCATGTTGATTTAGGGAATCACTGGAAACAATGTAAAGAAATGCTTAAATAGTCTGATAAAAGTTTACAAAGAAGCCAGTGATAAAGGCATAAAAAGTTTAGATAATTATCTAGAAAAATGAAATGGATATTATAAATATCATTTGGATATTCCAAAGCACTAAAGACTAATAAAAAAATTAAATGACTTGGGCTTGTTATTTTTGCAATATTTGTCCTAATGTTAAGGGGATTCATTTCAAAAGAATTGCTTATATACTTCATTCATAACTCATGGCTAAGAACTTGATATTTGCCTAGTTGTCTTTTCAGCTCTGATGTCTAAGTTGTACTCTTTGTAACTGTTGATGTTCTATTTGCGGTAAGAACTGAATTGAAGTCTACAGCTATAAGCAAAACAGAATTTTTAAATGATGAATGTGGACATTCAGCAGAGAAAAATTTCAATTGTGTTGAAGATAGTCTATTTTGTTTTTGAAGCTTATTGTAAAAAGAGAGGGGGAAATGAAAACTGGGAGATGAAATATTAAGCAAAAAAGTACCAGAACTTGAGGTTTTGGGAAATTTTCAGCCTATCCAGATCACAAAAGATACTAGAATTAGAAGGTTTCCTTGAGGAAAATATAGCTATTTTACCCATAGTCACAAACAGCTGTGGGGACTCTAGTAATATAATAACTTCTTTATGAGGTAAAAAGAATTTAACATTTTCACTTCTGAGGGAAAATAATCTCATCTTTTCTTACTTATGGATTCAGGGAACAAAGAAATAGTTTAGTGACAAGAAAATACATACAGTACTTTTAACTAATTTTTGACAGCCAAATTTATATCTTTAGTTTAATAACTGTAGTTTGAAATTTAGGGAGAAGTTGTTTCATTCCTCTTATTATGCTGGAGGATTATATGTGTATATATATATGTATTCTTATTTCAACTTGGCTTAAAAGTGGCATTTTGCAGATGTTCTTATTTATCTACTTAAACTTTAGAGAAAAGAATAAGTCATTGTTCTATCAGCCTTATACCTTTATTACAGACTCAGATGACATTCACTAGTCACTTAAGTCTTCTTGGGACTTTATCTCTGTTTATGATGACTCTACTTTTAAGATTTCTGACAGTTGTACTCACTTTGAACATTTTCATCAAGTCACTGTAAAATCCAGTGATAATTTCCACCTAAATACGTTTTTCCCTTGACTACAAATGATGTTGTCTTTGGTATAAAAGCTTTTCTATTAAAAGCATACAAGCTTACTTAAAATTGTTTATATAAACACTGTAACAGGAAAAGCTGTTACAACTCTTTGATAGAAATATTTCTTCCTTAAAGTGCTCGATAAAATATATTTTTAGAGTATCTATAAACACAAACTATTTTCTTCATTTTCATCTAGAACTTTGGTCCACCGAGTGCTGCTTCTTTGCCATTCTCCACAGGAAGTTCTGTTCCTTTTCTCAGCCTGAACTACAGGGGAATAATATCTCTGTTTCTGTTGGCAACTTCCATGATATATACCATCAACTCAAAAATTTGCTATATGGAACTATTCTCATGTTTCTCCTCCCACTACCACAAAATGTCTTCTTATCCACGCTTTTCAAAAAATTCTATAATTAGATGAGTCATTACCTCATTGGTGTACTCTGTTTGTTGACAAAACACTTGACTGCTAATTCTGCACTATTTAATAATGTTTATTTTGGGGAAGAAAAGAGTTTTCCTCAACCCTCTTAGCATCCCTGGATGATGTGAAAATTAAACTGACAAGGATGGATTAAGGAGAAAAGCATATATAAAGCAAATTTATTTAATATGTTTCAAGTGACATGGGAAACTTCATAAGGAAATGAAGACCCAAAGAAAGCTAAACCTGAGTATTTTTATGCTAGGTTTGATGAAAAGTGGACAGTCATGTATAAATATGACAAGTCAGGGAGTATGAGGTAATGCAGGCCGTACACAGAGAAACTAGCAAGGACTGGAGGATTCTTCTGTTTGCTCCTTTGTCTTCAGTGTTAAGGATGCTTTTCCCCTCAAGGCATAGGGAGGGTGGCTCTCAGACTAGGGTTTTTGTCCTGTTTCAGCAAAGTCAGTGACCCTGCTCTTTATGCCATTTTCTCAAACAGCTTCAGTTTAAAATATTCAGTATTCCAATGTGCCATATTTTATCTTCTTTCTGCAACTGTGTTGGACTCCCCCCTACTCTTTCCTGGTTCTCCATCAAGGTTGCTAGTCATTTTCTTTTGGTGGCTTTCATTGCAATTTGTTGGATGGTCAGTCTGTTGATTACACACTGTCCCTTAATAACCTCCATGTTCCAGTTATCATGGGTGTCCTGCCTACTTTCAAGTGTCCAGGTTAATATAACTAAACCCAAATTTTTTGCCTCCTGCTTCACTAATCTTCTTTCTCCTCTGTATTTTCTGTTTTAATGAATGACATTGACATCTGAATGATGTTGAAATTTAAATTTCATACTGACTGAACTTTTTTTAAAATGGATTCCATGTTCTCTCAGTTTATCTTCTAAAATATCTCAGAAAGATTTTCTCATCCTTATAATTACTACCAATGTAAAACTGACTTTCTAACTTCTAATCTGAACAGACATTAATAATTCTCAGTATCATCACCAGTGTGCTGTTCCTACATTACAAAAATTATCATAGCATGTTTATTAAAAGGTATTTCATCATTTTCCTAATTACTTCAAATATCTTCAATACAACCTGCCAAATACTTCATAAATTGAACCTTTCATTCTGTAAACCTCATCCTTTTGATCTACTACTAAATTTTATTTTCCTGAATCCTCTCTTTCTGCTATATATCTCTAAGTTTGCAATTGTTGCCTTTATGCTTGGAATGCTCTCCATAATCCATTGCCTCTATTTTAACCATGTGAAACTGAACTCATGTTTTCACCTTCAGATCAAATGTATTTTTTGGTGAGGACACTCTGCTATCCCTTTCCCTATAGAGTAATAGGAAAACAGAGTATTATACTTTATGAACCTGTCTGCCTGCCACTATCAGTTTATTTGGCCTCATCCTTGATATTTTTACATTTTTAATAATATGCTTCTTGATTATATGTATATATGTGTTTATATTTATATGTTTGTATGTGTTTGTGTGTATATTATTAAAGAATATAAAATATTCATTCTGACACTTGTTAAAGAAATGTAAGGCACACTGTACTCAAAAGGTTATCATGATAGGTGTAGCGACCACTGCTGCAGTGGGGTTTTGCTGTAAGTAAGGAAGGGAGATTGGTTTCTACTCCAAATACAATAAGGAAAAGGGGGGATTTTATAGATGAAGACTGAGAGTGGGGTCAGTAGGTGAAATTACCCAAAGGAAACAGCAGGATTAGTGGGGGAATTCTAGACTAACTGAATTAACAGGATTCTTGATGAAGGCAGGCCAGGGTGATCAAACATCACCTGGGGATTGGTGGAAGATCAACCTAATCAGATAGGGTGATCAGATATCAAGAATGGGGGATTCTGGAATGCTGATTTAGCAGGATTCTTGCTAAAACTGGACAATGCGGAGACGAACATGGAAGTCCAAAAGCTGAGATCTAGTTGCAAAGAGGTTTCAGAAGGACTTGACTAGGATTTGGTCAAGGAGAGAATCTTTGTGTGTGTGCATATATATATATATATATATATATATATGCACACACACATACACATCTTTGTATTAGATCTATATATGGATATATTGTATAAGAGATATAGAGATACAGATATAGATCTAATAGATATATTAAAGATCTCTCTATATATTTTTATATTATGTATGTGTGCCTATACCTTTGTATTATGTATAGTGCATATAAATAAATTATGTATATATATTTAATATATAAATACATAAAATAAATACAAAAATATTTAAGGCAAAGTTGGTAATTCTAAAGTGACTTATTAGAAGGAAGGAATATGTAAATATATATTCTGAAGCAAAAATGTTCTTTCAATGTCATTTGAGATGAACTAAATCAGTATGTTTGTAGTATAGTTTCACTTTATATAAAAAATACTGTTGTTATAGCCATTTAATTTTCAGATATTCTTTAAATGTTTTATTGACTTGGGACTATGATTCCTAGTTAGTGAAGGTAGTTAGTAGTAGTAACTCAGATCAACCTCTGAAAAAATATAAAAATAAACAAACAAAAAAATCGTTTATGTCAGAAGGGCTTTATTTAAAATAGAATTCAAATCAAATAGATCATCAAGTGTTTGCCTTTCACACATAACTGAATACACACTCTCACAAATATATACCCTCATATCTTTCTTTCCACCAGCTTTGCTTTTTTCTATTCCAGCTTCTTTCTGAGGCATTTTGTTCAACATTGTGAAACTGTCTTTTTGTCTTTTCAAGCATATGCCATCTTCAGCATGTTCCATGAAAGAATCGTGGCCCGGCTTGAGTGCTTATTCATCTCCTGGGACAGTCATTCTGCCCAGGGAGGTGGGATGAACACAGGCCAGCTTGAGTCTCATATCCATCCTAATGGCAGGATCATAGGAATGGAGACTTCAACCTAATTACATGGGGAAATGGAAGGGCAGTTCCTCAAAGAGCGATACCAGGAAGCCAAAACACAAACAATACACATTTCATGTATTTATTTCCCAACTTCATATCTTAAATAAAACTGATGAATTCATAAATTTTTGTTTAAGAGACCATTCTACTTTTATAAAAATATCTTATTGTACATTCTTTAAAAGACTTTACCTTCTATCAGACATGAATAATGCTGTATTTTCCATATGCCAGAATCCAAAGCAATTAAAATATGAGAGTAAAATTATTTTAGTCATTCATATTGAAACTAAATTAATTAGCCATACATTGAAACCAGGAGGTGTCAAAGATTTATATAAAGCATGTGAAGTAGCTTTTGTGTAGCTTGTTTAATTATTCGTATATGTCAACTTATTATTTCCCCATTCTCAAGTCACTCCTGAGACAATGTGGCATTGGACTGAAGGGTTCAATCACTGTGACTATGCAACATCTCCCAACAATCTGCAAAATACCACACACTCAGATATTATTGTACGCTCCAAAAATAAGCACATAGTGCAATATGTTTCTGTTAAATATTTTTTATTTTTTAAATTTTTTAATAAAAAAAAATATATATTTTATTAAGGTATTATTGATATACACTCTTATGAAGGTTTCACATGAAAAAACAATGTGGTTACTACATTTACCCATATTATCAAGTCCCCACCCATACCCCAATGCAGTCACTGTCCATCAGTGTAGTAAGATGCCACAGATTCAGTGTTTGCGTTTTCTGTGCTACACTGTTTTCCCCCCACCATGTGTATTAAACATAATACCCCACAATCCCTTTCTCCCACCCTCCCCACCCACCCTCCCACACCCCTCCCCTTTGGTAACACTAGTTCCTTCTTGGAGTCTATGAGTCTGCTGCTATTTTGTTCCTTCAGTTTTGCTGCGTTGTTATACTCCACAGATGAGGGAAATCATTTGGCACTTGTCTTTCTCCACCTGGCTTATTTCACTGAGCATAATATCCTCCAGCTCCATCCAGGTTGTTGGCAAATGGCAGGATTTGTTTCCTTCTTATGGCTGAATAATATTCCATTGTGTATATGTACCACTTCTTTATCCATTCATCTACTGATGGACACTTTGGTTGCTTCCATATCTTGGCTATTGTAAAAAGTGCTGCAATAAACATAGGGGTGCATATGCCTTTTTGAATCTGAGAAATTGTATTCTTTAGGTAGATTCTAACAAGTGGGATTCCCAGGTCTAATGGTATTTCTATTTTTAGTTTTTTGAGGAACCTCCATATTGCTTTCCCCAGTAGTTGAAATAGCTTACATTCCCACCAGCAGTGTAGGAGGGTTCCCCTTTCTTCACATCCTCACCAGCATTTGTTGTTCTTAGTCTTTTGGATGGTGGCCATCCTTACTGGTGTGAGCTGATATCTCATTGTGGTTTTAATTTGCATTTCCCTGATGAATAGTGATGTGGAGCATCTTTTCATGTATCTGTTGGCTATCTGAATTTCTTCTTTGGAGAACTCTGTATTCATATCCTCTGCCCATTTTCTAATTGGGTTATTTGCTTTTGGGGTGTTGAGGTATGTAAGTTCTTTACATATTTTGGATGTTAACACACTGTCAGATATGTCATTTACAAATATATTTTCCCATACTGTAGGATACCTTTTTGTCCTGTTGATGGTGTCCTTTGCCATACATAAACTTTTTAGTTTGATGTAGTCTTTTGAGTTCATTTTTGCTTTTGTTTCCCTTGCTTGAGGAGATGTGTTCAGGAAGAAGTCACTCATGCT
The DNA here is from genome assembly GCA_032199065.1 of Smutsia gigantea. Classification (NCBI taxonomy): domain Eukaryota; kingdom Metazoa; phylum Chordata; class Mammalia; order Pholidota; family Manidae; genus Smutsia; species Smutsia gigantea. Next base: position 4,174 of record JAVSCE010018667.1, on the reverse strand, counting down.
TATATTCAGGAGATTTTTGCCTATGTTGTCTTCTAAGAGTTTTATGGTTTCATGACTTACATTCAGGTCCTTTATCCATTTTGAGTTTACTTTTGTGTATGGGGTTAAACAATAATCCAGTTTCATTCTCTTGCATGTAGCTGTCCAGTTTTGCCAACATCAGCTGTTGAAGAGGCTGTCATTTCCCCATAGTAAGTCCATGGCTCCTTTATCATATATTAATTGAACATATATGGTTGGGTTTATATCAGGCCTCTCTAGTCTGTTCCATTGATCTATGGGTCTGTTCTTCTGCCAGTACCAAATTATCTTGAGTAACAGTGGCTTTGTAATAAAGCTTGAAGTTGGGGAGCATAATCCCCCCGGCTTTATTGTTCCTTCTCAGGATTGCTTTGGTTCTTCAGGGTCTTTTGTGATACCATATGAATTTTAGAATGATTTTCTCTAGTTTGTTGAAAATGCTGTTGGTATTTTGATAGGAATTGCATTGAATCTGTAGATTGCTTTAGGCAGGATGGCCATTTTGACTATATTAATTTTTCCTATCCATGAGTATGGGATGTGTTTCCATTTATTGGTATCTTCTTTAATTTCGCTCACAAGTGTCTTGTAGTTTTCAGAGTATAGGTCTTTCACTTTCTTGGTTAGGTTTATTCCTAGGTATTTTATTCTTTTTGATGCAACTGTGAATGGAATTGTTTTCCTGATTTCTCTCTCTGCTAGGTCATTGTTAGTGTATAGGAATACCACAGATTTCTGCATATTAATTTTGTATCCTGCAACTTTTCTGAATTCAGGTATTAGATCTAGTAGTTTTGGAGTGGATTCTTTAGGGTTTTTTATGTATAATATCATGTCATCTGTGAACAGGGATAGTTTAACTTCTTCCTTGCCAATCTGAATGCCTTTTATTTCTTTGTGTTGTCTAATTGTTGTGACTAGGACCTCCAGTACTATACTGAATAGAAGTACGGAGGGTGGGCATCCTTGTCTTGTTCCCAATTGTAAATGAAAAGCTTTCAGCTTCTAGCTGTTAAGTATAATGTTGGTTGTGCGTTTGTCATAAATGGCCTTTATTATGTTGAGGTACTTACCCTCTATACCCATTTTCTTGAGAGTTTTTATCATGAATGGGTGTTGAATTTTGTCAAATGCCTTTTCAGCATCTATGGAGATGATCATGTGGTTTTTGTCCTTTTTGTTGATGTGGTGGACGATGTTGATGGATTTTCGAATGTTGTACCATCCTTGCATCCCTGGAATAAATCCTACTTGATCATGGTGTATGAGCCTCTTGATGTATTTTTGAATTCAGTGTGCTAATATTTTGTTAAGTATTTTTGCATCTACGTTCATCAGGGATATTGGTCTGTAGTTTTCTTTTTTTGTGGTGTCTTTACCTGGTTTTGGGATTAGAGTGATGCTGGCCTCATAGAATGAGTTTAGAAGTATTCCTTTTCTTCTACTCCTTGGAAAACTTAAAGGAGGATGGGTATTAGGTCTTCACTAAATGTTTGATAAAATTCAGCTGTGAAGCCATCTGGTTCGAGGCATTTTGTTCTTAGGTATATTTTTGATTACCAGTTCAACTTCACTGCTGGTAATAGGTCTGTTGAGATTTTCTGTTTCTTTCTGGGTCAGCCTTGGAAGGTTGTATTTTCCTAGAAACTTGTCCATTTCTTCTAGGTTATCCAGCTTTTTAGCATACCATTTTCATAGTATTCTCTAACAATTCTTTGTATTTCTGTGGTGTCTGTAGTGATTTTTCCTTTCTCATTTCCGCTTCTGTTTAAGTGAGTAGACTCTCTTTTTTTCTAATAAGTCTGGCTTGGTGTTTATCTATCTTGTTTATTTTCTCAAAGATCCAGCTCTTACTTTCATTGATCCTTTCTATTGTTTTATTCTCAATTTTATTTATTTATGCTCTAATCTTTATTATGTCCCTCCTTCTACTGACTTTGGGTCTCATTTTTTCTTCTTTGTCTAGTTTCCTTATTTTTGAGTTTAGACTGCACCTATGGAATTGTTCTTCTTTCCTGAGTTAGGCCTGTATTGCAATATACATTCCTCTTAGCACATCCCACGGATTTTGCGGTGTTGAATTATTGTTTTCATTTGTCTCCATATATTGCTTGATCAATGGTTTAGTTGGTCATTGATCCATTGATTATTTAGGTGCATGTGTGAAGCCTTCATGTGTTTGTGGGATTTTTCATTTTCTTTGCATAATTCATTTCTAGTTTCATACCTTTGTGGTCTGAGAAACTGGTTGGTATAATTTCAATATTTTTGAATTTACAGTAGCTCTTTTTGTGGCCTAGTATATGATCTATCCTTGAAAATGTTCTGTGTGCACTTGAGAAGAATGTGAATTCTGCAGCTTTTGGGTGTAGAGTTCTGTAGATGTCTGTTAGGTCCATCTGTTGTAATGTGTTGTTCAGGGCCTCTGTCTCCTTTCTTATTTTCTGTCTGGTTGATATGTCCTTCAGAGTGAGTGGTGTGTTGAACTCTCCTAGAAAGACTGCATTGCATTCTATTTCCCCCTTTAATTCTGTTAGTATTTGTTTCACATATGTGAGAGCTCCTGTGTTGGGCACATAGATATTTATAATGGTTATATCTTCTTGTTGGATTGACCCTTTTATCATTATGTAATGTCCTTCTTTGTCTCTTGTGACTTTATTTGTTTTGAAATCTATTTTGTCTGATACAAATATTGTATCTCCTGCCTTTTTTCCCTATTAGTTGCATGAACTGTCTTTTCCATCCTTTCACTTTTCGTGTGTGTATGTCTTTGGGTTTAAAGTGAGTCTCTTGTAGGCTGCATATAGATGGGTCTTGTTTTTTTATCCATTCAGGGACTCTATGTCTTTTGTTTGGTGCATTCGGTCTATTTACATTTAGGGTGATTATGGATAGGTATGTACTTATTGGCATTGCAGGTTTCAGATTCATGGTTACCAAAGGTTCAAGGTTAACTTCTTTACTACCTTAACTGACTTAATATGCTATTACAATCACAATCTAATGGTTCCTTTTCTTTTCCCCTCCTCCTTTTTCTTCCTCTTTCACTCTTTATATATTAGGTATATTCTGTACTGTTTGTCTATTCCTTAATGACTTTGGGGATAGTTAATTTAATTTTGCATTTGCTTATTAATTAGCTGCTCTTTCTTTACTGTGATTTTATTACCTCTGGTGACAGCTATTAATCCTTAGGAACACTTCCATCTAGAGCAGTCCCTCCAAAATACACTGTGGAGATGGTTTCTGGGAGGTAAATTCTCTCAGCTTTTGCTTATCTGGGAATTGTTTAATCCCTCCTTCAAATTTAGTTGGTAATCTTGCCAGATAAAGTAATCTTGGTTCAAGGCCCTTCTGCTTCATTGCATTAAATACATCATGCCACTTCCTTCTGGCCTGTAAGGTTCTGTTGAGAAGTCTGATGATAGCCTGATGGGCTTTCCTTTGTATGTAATCTTATTTATCTCTCTGACTGCTTTTAATAGTCTGTCCTTATCCTTGATCTTTGCCATTTAATTACTATATGTCTTGGTGTTGTCTTCCTTTGGTCCCTTGTGTTGGGATATCTGTGCACCTCCATGGCCTGAGAGACTATCTCCTTCCCCAGATTGAGGAAGTTTTCAGCAATCACCTCTTCAAAGACACTTTCTATCCCTTTTTCTCTCTCTTCTTCTTCTGGTACCCCTATAATGCAAATATTGTTCTGTTTGTATTGGTCACACAGTTATCTCAATATTCTTTCATTCTTAGAGATCCTTTTTTCTCTCTGTGCCTCAGCTTCTTTATATTCCTCTTCTCTAGTTTCTATTTCATTTATCGTCTCCTCCACCATGTCCAATCTGCTTTTAATACCCTCCATTGTGCTCTTCAATGATTGGATCTCTGATGGGAGTTCATTCCTGAGTTCTTGAATATCTTTCCGTACCTCTTTGAGCATGTTAATGATTTTTATTTTGAACTCCCTTTCAGGGAGTCATGAGGTGGATATCATTTAAATCTTTCTCAGGAGTTATATTAATAATTTTACTCTGGACCAGGTTTCTTTGGCATTTCACATTTTTGTATGGCGCCCTCTAGTGCCCAGGAGCTCTACTCTCTGGTGCTGCTCAGCCCTGAAGCAATGTTTGGCATTGCAGTGGTATTGGTGCCT
>JAVSCE010018665.1:0-79173 GCA_032199065.1 Smutsia gigantea | reverse complement strand
TTTTAAGTCTTAAAGAGCCCAGCTGAAATACGTGGCACCTACCAGCGACCACTTCTATCGCCATGAAAAGACAGAGGAATATGGTACAAACAAAGCTTATCCAGACCCAGACACCACAGAGGGAGACTGAAGGGATGGAAATGCACAATATTCCTGAAAAAGAATTCAGAATAAAAGTCATAACCATACTGACGGGTCTACAGAGAAATATGCAAGAGCTGAGGGAAGAAGTGAGGGAAGTCAGGAAAGACAATGCAGAAATGAGACAAGTGATCGACGGGCTTAGCAGCAAACTGGACGAGGTGCAAGACACTGTTAATGGAGTAGAAATCAGAGAACAGGAATACAGAGTACCTGAGGCAGAGAGAGAAAAAAGGATCTCTAGGAATGAAAGAATATTAAGAGAACTGTGTGACCAATCCAAACGGAACAATACTCACATTACAGGAGTATCAGGAAGAAGAGAGAGAAAAAGGGATAGAAAGTGTCTTTGAAGAAATAATTGCTGAAAACTTCCCCATGCTGGGGAAGGAAATAGTCTCGCAGTCCACGGAAGCCCACAGATCTCCCAACACAAGGGACCCAAGGAAGACAACACCAAGACACATAATCATTAAAATGACAAAGATCAAAGATAAAGACAGAGTATTAAAGGCAGCTAGAGAGAGAAAAAAGATCACCTGCAAAGGAAAACCCATCAGACTATCATCAGACTTCTCAACAGAAGCCTTACAGGCCAGAAGAGAATGGCATGATATATTTAACTAAAACAGAAGGGCCTCAAACCAAGAATATTGTATCCGGCACAATCATCATTTAAATATGACGGAGGGATTAAACAATTTCCAGACAAGTGAAAGCTGAGAGAGTTTGCCTCCCATAAACCACCTCTACAGGATATCTTAAACGGACTGCTCTAGAGGGAAGCACCCCTAAGGCTAAAAAGATGTCACCAGGGAAAATAAAATCATAGCAAAGAAAGCAGACCATCCAAATACTAACTAAAGGCAAAGAATAAAACACCTAGTATATGAAGAATGGAGGAGGAAGAATAAGAAGGGAGAGAAATAAAGAAACATCAGACGGTGTTTACAATAACTTAACAAGAAAGTTAAGTTAGATTGTCAGATAGTAAAGAAGCAACCCTTGAACCTTCGGTAACCACGAATCTAAAGCCAGCAATGGCAATAAGTACATATCTGTTGATAATCACCCTAAATGTAAATGGACTGAATGCACCAATCCAAAGACACACAGTAACAGAATGGATAAAAGAGCAAGACCCATCTATATGCTGCTTACAAGAGACTCACCTCAAACACAAAGATATACACAGACTAAAAGTGAAGGGATGGAAAAAGATATTTCATGCAAACAACAAGGAGAAAAAAGCAGGTGTTGCAGTACTTGTATCAGACAAAATAGACTTCAAAACGAAGAAATTAGCAAGAGATAAAGAAGGACATTACATAATGATAAAGCGGTCAGTCCAACAAGAAGATACAACCATTATAAATATATATGCACCCAACACAGGAGCACCAGCATATGTGAAACAAATACTAACAGAATTAAAGGAGGAAATAGACAGCAATGCATTCATTTTAGGTGACTTCAACACACCACTCACTCCAAAGGACAGATCAACCAGACAGAGAATAAGAAAAGACACAGAGGCACTGAACAACACACCAGAACAGATGGACCTAACAGACATCTATAGAACTCTGCACCCAAAAGCAACAGGATACACATTCTCCTCAAGTGCACATGGAACATTTTCCAGAATAGACCACATACTAGGCCACAAAAAGAACCTCAGTAAAGTCAAAAAGATTGAAATTCTACCAACCAACTTCTCAGATCAGAAAGGTATAAAACTAGAAATAAATTTTAGAAAGAAAACAAAAAGGCTCACAAATACATGGAGACTTAACAACATTCTCCTAATTAATCAATGGGTTAACAACCAAATCAATACAGAAATCAAAGAATATACAGCGACTAATGACAACAACAACACAAAGCCACAACTTCGGTGGGACGCTGCAAAGACAGTTCTAAGAGGAAAGTACATTGCAATCCAGGCCTATTTAAAGAAGGAAGAACACTCCCAAATGAATAGTCTAAAGACATAATTACTGAAATTGGAAAAAGAAGACCAAATGAGGCCCAAAGTCACCAGAAGGGGGACATAATAAAGATCAGAGAAGAAATAAATAAAATTGAGAAGAATAAAACAATAGAAAAAATCAATGAAACCAAGAGCTGGTTCTTTGAAAAAATAAACAAAATAGATAAACCCCTAGCCAGACTCTTTAGAGAAAAAGAGAATCTACACACATAAACAGAATCAGAAATGAGAAAGGAAAAATAACGACAGACACCACAGAAAGACAAAGAATTATAAGAGAATATTATGAGAATCTATATTCTAACAAGCTGGAAAACCTAAAAGAAATGGACAACTTCTTAGAAAAATACAACCTTCCAAAACTGACCAAACAAGAAACAGAAAAACTAAAGAGACCAATCACCAACAACAAAATTGTATCGGTAATCAAAAAACTACCCAAGAACAAAACCCCCGGACCAGATGGATTCACCTCTGAATTCTACCAGACATATAGAGAAGAAATAACACCCATTCTCCTTAAAGTTTCCAAAAAAATAGAAGAGGAGGGAATATTTCCAAACTTATTCTATGAAGCCAGCATCACTCTAATACCAAAACCTGGCAAACACCTCACCAAAAAAGAAAATTACAGACCAATATCCCTGATGAACGTAGATGCAAAAATACTCAAGAAAATACTAGCAAACCTGATTCAGAAATACATCAAGAGGATCATACACCATCATCAAGTGGGATTCATCCGAGGGATGCAAGGATGGTACAACATTCAAAAATCCATCAACATCATCCACCACATCAACAAAAAGAAGAACAAAAACCACATGATCATCTCCATAGATGCTGAAAAAGCATTTGACAAAATTCAGCATCCATTCCTGATTAAAACTCTCAACAAAATGGGTATAGAGGGCAAGTACCTCAACATCATAAAGGCTATATATGACAAACCCACAGCTAACATCATACTTAACAGCGAGAAGCTGAAAGCTTTTCATCTAAGATCGGGAACAAGACAGAGATGCCCACTCTCTCCACTGTTATTCAACAGAGTACTGGAGGTCCTAGCCACGGCAATCAGACAAAACAAAGAAATACAAGGCATCCAGATTGGTAAAGAAGAAGTCAAATTGTCACTATTTGCAGATGACATAATATTGTACATAAAACCCTAAAGACTCCACTCCAAAACTACTAGAACTAATATCTGAATTCAGCAAAGTTGCAGGATACAAAATTAACACACAGAAATCTGTTGCTTTCCTATACACTAATGATGAACTAACAGAAAGAGAAATCAGAAAAACAATTCCATTCACAATTGCATCAAAAAGAATAAAATACCTAGGAATAAACCTAACCAAAGAAGTGAAAGACCTATACTCTGAAAACTACAAGACACTCCTAAGAGAAATTAAAGAGGACACTAACAAATGGAAATTCATCTCATGCTCTTCGCTAGGTAGAATAAATACTGTCAAAATGGCTATACTACCTCAAGCAATCTGCAAATTCAATGCAATCCCTATCAAAATACCAACAGCTTTCTTCACTGAACTGGGACAAATAATTCTAAAATTCATATGGAACCACAAAAGACCCCGAATAGCCAAAGCAATTCTGAGAAGGAGGAATAAAACAGGGGGAATTACGCTCCCTGACTTCAAGCTCTACCAGAAAGCCACAGTAATCAAGACAATTTGGTATTGGCACAAAAACAGACCCACAGACCAGTGGAACAGAATAGAAAATCCAAACATTAACCCAAACATATACAGTCAATTAATATTTGATAAAGGAGCCTTGGACATACAATGGGGAGATGACAGCCTCTTCAGCAGCTGGTATTGGAAAAACTGGACAGCTACATGTAAGAGAATGAAACTGGACTACTGTCTAACCCCTTACACAAAAATAAACTCAAGGTGGATCAGAGACCTGAATGTAAGTCATGAAACCATAAAACTCTTAGAAAAAAACATAGGCAAAAATCTCTTGGACATAAACATGAGCAACTTCTTCATGAACATATCTCCCCGGGCAAGGGAAACAAAAGCAAAAATGAACAAGTGGGACTATATCAAGCTGAAAAGCTTCTGTACAGCAAAGGACACCATCAGTAGAACAAAAAGACATCCTGCAGTATGGGAGAATATATTCATAAATGACGTATCCAATAAGGGGTTGACATCCAAAATATATAAAGAACTCATGCACCTTAACAAACAAAAAGCAAATAATCCAATAAAGAAATGGGCAGAGGACATGAATAGACACTTCTCCAAAGAAGAAATTCAGATGGCCAACAGGCACTTGAAAAGATGCTCCACATCGCTAATCATCAGAGAAATGCAGATTAAAACCACAATGACATATCACCTCACACCAGTGAGGATGGCCAACATCCAAAACACAAACAACAACAAATGTTGGTGAGGATGTGGAGAAAAGGGAACCCTCCTACACTCTTGGTGGGAATGTAAAATTGTTCAACCATTGGGGAAAGCAGTACGGAGGTTCCTCAAAATAGAAATACCATTTGACCCAGGAATCCCACTCCTAGGAATTTACCCTAAGAATGCAGCAGCCCAATTTGAAAAAGACACATGCACCCCTATGTTTATTGCAGCACTATTTACAATAGCCAAGAAATGGAAGCAACCTAAGTGTCCACCAGTAGATGAATGGATAAAGAAGAGGTGGTACATATACACAATGGAATATTATTCAGCCATAAGAAGAAAACAAATCCTACCATTTGCAACAACATGGATGGAGCTAGAGGGTATTATGCTCAGTGAAATAAGCCAAGTGGAAAAAGACAAGTATCAAATAATTTCACTCATATGTGGAGTATAAGAACAAAGAAAAAAACTGAAGGAACAAAACAGCAGCAGACTCACAGAACCCAACAATGGACTAATAGTTACCAAAGGGAAAGGGACTGGGGAGGATGGGTGGGAAGGGAGGGACAAGGGGGAAAAAGGGGTATTACGATTAGCAGATGTAATGTTGGGGGGCACGGGGAGGGCGGTACAACTCAGAGAAGACAAGTAGTGATTCTATAGCATCTCACTACGCTGATGGACAGTGACTGTAATGGGGTTGGTGGGGGGGACCTGATGAAGGGGGTAGTTTAATAACCATAATATTGCACATGTAATTGTAGATTAATGATACCAAAATAAATTATTAAAAAAAAGAAAGCAGAGAAGACAAAAATATGCAAGGTGTAGTATTATTTGGTGAGACTCAGGCAGTCTGTAGACTGTAAGCCCCTTGAAGGTAAAAATGAAAGATATCATTGTTTTGTCTTTGCAGCCCCTAAAATTATGCCTAGCTTATAATCAGAGCTTGACAAATTTTTGGTTGAACTGAAAATTATCATTATCACACACACCATCTGGCCTTTTATAGACTTGGGTTTTTTTTCACCCACGCTGCAATCAGCATCCCCCTCACCTCCCCAATGGACACTACATTTTTGTCTTTCCTCTATGGGTTATGCAGAGTCTGTCCCTGTTTTCTGCTCTGTTGCTTCCCTCTCCAGACACTAGAATAACTCACCTGGTGGAGAGATCAGAGCTGGGAGGGAGCAGGACATAGTGGCTCAAAGAAGTAGACAGAAAAGTGTCAGGAGAGGAAGGATCCTTGGCCAGGCCACAGAAAGTGCTGGAAGTACCATGCCTTGATGCAGTGGTCAGACAGGAGATAGAAGCAGGCCCCGGTGGGGCCCCCGCCGGGGCTCCAGACCCTCAAGCTGCAAGCCCCCTGATCCCCCTCCAAAACCCGTGACCTCCCCTCCTCAATGTGCACCATGGCCAAGTTCAGAGCTTACCCCAGCTGTCGGAGCACACTGTCACTCCAGCTGTTACTGAGCGATGGATTCCTGTTGCCAAGATATGGATTTGGTTTTAATAACAGTTAGTGCAAACACTGTAAATTTACTGCTGCGAGAGAGAGTTTTTGAAAACGTCCACTCTGGCTATAATTTTTCAGCCGCGCCAGCTGTTTGTGCTCAGCTCATACCTGACATGGTGCTTTGAAATAGCAATCACTGTATTTATAAGAAGGCAAGGACTCATAAATATGTCACAAGTGGAATATACAACGCCATATTTCACCATTTTCTATTTTAAAATTGTGAGTTATGGCTGCAGAAATGCACACCCATTAAAGGTGATATGATGTATTTTCTGCCCTGTTCAGGAGTCCATCCATCATCAAGACAATAAAGAAAACCGCACTTACTTTTTTCCTGTCGTCTGTAATTTATGATCCCCAAAAAGCTGTAACCTTTTGGCAGGCTTTGCAGAAACCACTGCACTGTTAGCAACTAAATAACCTTTTATAAGGTTTTAAATGTGTTGCTACAGTCTCAATGCACTTGCTGTATTGATCCAGAAGATCTTGGGGGAAAAAAAGATAGGGGGAAGGAATGGAAGATGATCTATAACAAGATCGATAATGGCATATAGATTGTTGAAAGATGCGTCTAATGATTTTTGCCAGCCATCATCTTTCAGCACGCCACGCCCTGTCTCTTAGGCCTCGGTCTTGGCTGGAATTGACTGACCTTGCTTTCCGGCTGCCTCCTCCCTCCCTTCTGTCAGGCAGCTAGATGGGGAGAAGCAGGATGGATTGGCCACCACAGGCTATTTGCAGAAAAGCTCTGAGAATCACAGAGCTGGAAGATGCCATCAAAACTGTCTCTCTGCACAGGTGGGGAAACTGAGGCCCAGGAATCAGCTGCAACTTGCCCAAGGTCAAACAGCCATTCTGGAGCAGAGTTCCTGGTTTTCAGTCCATCCTTTTCCCAACTCTACCACTCCACATCTCCCGTTTGCTCCGCAGGAAGAAGCTGTGCATGGAGCAGGTGAATACATTTCTGATGAGCTTTGCAGACCAATAAATCTGCCTGGCAGCAAGGAGTAGTGGGAAAGGAATCAGATGGAACTCAGCCGAATCTGGACCCCACCTCTCACGCCTGTGGGCAGTACCGAACCTGTCTGGGTCTCTGGTCCCCTACCTGTAAGATGCCAATCATAACCCATAAAGCAGTAGAGATCAGCTCCAGTGGGTGGGTGACACCACCCTCAAAGGCTGGCATGTGGCAGGTGAACCATAAGGTAACTGGCCCATTGCCAGCATTTTGGGGGTTCTCCTTCCTCCCCCTTTGCTTCCCCTTAACCTCCAGGACAATGGGTGATGGAACCTCTCAGGAAAAAGCCAGCTGTGGAGGAAAGTAGGATAATCTTTCCAACCACAAAATCTTCGGTGCAGAGGCATTTCCTTGATTGTCACAGATGAGAGCAGCTAAGGTGAATGCAATCATTTTCCGCTCCCTAAGCATAAGCTGAGCCCAGGTCCCGAGTGTAGACACCAGGCCTGTGTAGCTCCCTTTGGAGGTACACACAGGAGGCCACAGTAATTGGGCTGTTAACACTATATTCTTGGTAGGGAAAATTTGCAGGTAAAATATTCTTGTGAATCAGCCGGCCGGTGTGCAGTGGCTGTGTCTCAGGGGACTCTCCTTCAGACAGCCCTGAGTTCTTAAAATCAGTGCTTTTAGCCTACCTTGGAGGTGGAGGAGCCCTGCCAGACAAAGGTGGCCACAGCCTGTGCTTGTAAATAAAGCTCAGTTAGAGCACAGCCACGCCCATTCGCTACCTATTTCCCCAGCTGCTTAGCTACAACTAGAGGTGAGTGGTCCCAACAGGGACCAGGAGACATGCCGAGCCTAAAATCCATACAAACTAGCCTTTTCAGAAGAAAAGTTGCAAACTCCTTCTCTAGCGTCCACCCAGCAATGCCAAGTGCCGGAGGGGGCTTCTCAGGAGGAGGCAATCAACCATCATTGTCTGCAGGGTGATCCATAGTTTGCCAAATGCGTTCACGAGCAGGACCTTGAGTAAATGGCCCAGCAATCCTGAGAGACAGAGATTCTGAGGAGCATACTGAGCCCCAGTGAAGCACGGTAATTTGCCCAAGGTCACACCAAAAGGCAGGGATAGAGCTGGGACCGGAGCCCAGGCTGGAGGAGCTGAGAGGCCAGGCTCTGGCCATCCCGCCCTGAAATGGGAAACCCTGGGCCCCTCCAGGGCCATGGCTCACACCAGCTGGTCACCTGGGAAGGTCACTTAGCCCCTATGGACCTCAATTTCCTCATACCCAAAAAGAGGAAGCACAGAAACATGCATTTTTGAAAGATGCTGCAGTCATTTTGAAAGACTCTGATAATAACACAGGCGCTCTGAGAGGTTTCCTGAGGCAGAAAGGCTGTTTCCCTCAACCAGTCTAACACCTGCTCCATGCAGACAGGCCAGAGGAGGAGGTAGTGAGGCAGGCCTGCTGGTGGGGAAGGGGGCCAGGAGGAGCCCCAGTTTGGAGCCCACCAAGTGCCCCTGGAACCCACATGCCATGCAGAGCGTGTGGACAGTGGCAGCAGGCCCGCAGAGGTTGCTGAGCGCACGCAGGCCTCCTCGCTGGCTTCTGGTCATCCATTCGGCCTCCAGATAAAGAGCAGTCTTGGAGGCCCCAGAAGACCCCCCCTGCGGGTCTGAGGGGGGCTGCCCGTCACACCTGCTGGGTTGGGGGGCTCAGAACCAGGTAATAACAGGGGCAAGAGCAGTGAACCTTTGTCACATGTCCTACCATCTCTCTGTGCCTTCTCTCTCTTTTCCTGCACTCTCTCAGAGCACCCCCCCAAATCATTATTAACATTATAAATAAAAACGAGAGGCAAGTTATTAAATGTAAAATATGCAGAGTTCCTCCCAGAACTCGCCGGGCAGTTCATAAACGTGACAGCTTAATTTTGCTGCTGATCCAGGCAGCTGATGAAGCATCTCCAGCTCATGGGCTAATTGAAGTTGTTAAGGAAGTGGGGGAGAGTGATGATTATGGTGGCTCTTCTACTGCCCGCAGGGATTGGAAGGGTGCCCCCGCGCTGAGTAGGAGTCCACAATCCCCACCCTGTTGCTGCAGCCACCCATGCCAGGGACCTAGGAACTCCCAAAAAGCAGGACCTTCACTGCATCCACACCTCTGCTCCTCAGTGGCGGTCTTGGCATCTCCAGATGGAGAGTCTCATTTTAAGAGCCAAAAGGAATCCCCTCTTCTCAGCTCAAGAAAAGGGTTTTCAAATAGAGATTGGGATAACGTCTAGAGAGGGTTGGTTTTAGGCTTGCCTTCCCAAGCCAGGCTTAGTGGAAACAACCCAAATGTCCATCAACGGATGAATGGATAAACAAACTGTGGCATGTCCATACAATGGAATATTATTCAGGCATAAAAAAGGCATAATGTCCTGACACAGGCTACATGATAATCCCTGAGAACATGCTAAAAGAAAGGAGCCAGGCCTAAAAGTCACATATTGTATGAGTCCATGCATATGGAACATCCAGCATAGGTAAACCCATAATGACAGAAAATACATTAGTGGTTGCCGGGACCCGGGGGAGGGCAGAATCAGGAGTGACTGCATAATACAGACGAGTTTCATTTTGGAGTGATGCAAATGCTTTAGAGCTAAATAGAAGTGATTGTTGTCCAATATTGTGAATTATTAGATGCTATAGAATTGTTCACTTTCAAGAGATTAATCTGATGTGAATGTTACCTCAATTTTTAAAAATTAAGAAACCCAGGCTGAGTTGAACTTGATCTCTCCACATCCTGGAAATTGGCTCCTCTTTGTGGGCCTCACGTTCTCAATCTGGAAACCCAGTCAGGACCCAGCTCCGTGATCCTGGCTCCCTGGGTGGAAAGGAGTGACAGCAAGCGTCAAGTTTCCACCTCGTCAATCCATCTAGACATCAAAAACAGCAGCAGCCTTTGCCCCAGTTGGGGCTTGTGGGGCAGAAGCAAGGAAGCCTGTGGGAGACAGAGCTTACTTAGTGGAGCAGAAAGAACTAACAGTTTGAAGTCAAAAGAACTTTTTGCCGCAGTCCGGATCTCTGTCTGAGATCTTGGGTAAGTCCCTTAAATTCTCTGGCCCTCCATTTCCTCATTGGTGTTACCTTCTTTATAGATTTGTTGCGAGCATCAAATGAGATACTTGGAATTATCCTTATCAGTAACTCTTTAAAAACTAGTGTACTAACCAACAAGGATGTATTAAGCCACTACTGAATTCCTAGCAGTGCCCTAAGTGATGTCCAGGAAGCCGGGGCGGGCGGATGGGGACTTGGGAACCAGGCATGGTAGATAGGGAGCAGATGTAAGAGACCTCCACATAGGAAGGCAAAACCAACACAAATGACACACGGGGAGACATCCAACAGCAATGCACAATCAGTACTGACACATTGTTGGAGGGAAACATCTAGAGCCCAGAGCCCTGGGTTCCATGCATGCTCTGCTGCCAACTCCCTGCGCTGTCTGGGAGTCCCGTGGCAAGAGGATCAATGTCTCCTTCCACCTGCCTTTCTTCCACTGGTCATCACCTTGTTTGTTTTTTTTTAAGTATAGTCATATGTAGTATTATATTGATTTCAAGTATACAACACCGTGGTTCACCAGTTACCCACACATTTAAATCCTCACCTCCACCAGTGCAGTTACTACCTGTCAGCATAGGAAGACTGCTGCAGAACCACTGGCTCTATTCTTAGCTCCCTTGTTTTTAAAATGAAAGAGTTAAAATCCTCAAAGATCTGGTTTTAAACGTCTGATGCTATAAAAACAAATTAAAACAGAAAGAATAAAATAGTAGCAGACTCATAAGCACCAAGAAGGGACTAGTGGCTAGCAAAGGGAGGAGGTTGGGAAGAGTGGGTGGGGAGGGAAAAGGGGATTAAGGGGCACAACAATGCACAATCATGATATAGGTAGGTCATGGGGATGCTAGTACAGCACAGAGAAGACAAATAATGACTCTGTAGCATCTTCCTACGCTGATGGACAGTGACTGCAATGGAGGGGGTGAGGACTTGGTAATATAGGCGAAAGTTGAACCACTGTGTGGTGGATTTGAAACCATCGCAAGATTGTATATCAGTGATATTTTAATATATAAATAAATAAAGTCTGATACTAAGTAAATTAAAAGACAAAAGAAGAACCAGGATATATATTTCAATAGCAATCTCAGAAGATGGATGCCCTTAATATGTAAAGGGGCTTCAAAAAAAAATCAATAGGAAAAAAGATGAATACCCCAAAAGGAAAAAAAATAGATAAATAAAACAGATTCTCTGCAAATATTTTCCCTCTAATAATAATGAAGAAAAATTGAAGAGTCTAAATCCAAAGCAGTAAGAATAGTTTTCATCATAATTATAATACCGTTATCACACAGTCATTGATAGGCATCTTTTTATATTAATTAATGAGAAATTATACATAATAAAAGAGGAAAAGGAATTAAAATGTGCAGCACTCCAGTTTTATGTTTTCTTGTCTAAAAAAAAGAAGTTATATATAGATGATAAATAGGCTAGAAGGATATATACACCAAAAATTTAACAGTAGTTTTCTCTGAATGTGGGTTATTTCTCCTTTATACTTTTATGTTTTCCTGCATTTCTATAATGAGCACATTATTTTCTAATTTAAAAAAAATACATTTAATCTATGATGCAACAGAATAGCAAATTCAGGGTTTTACATTCAGCTCCATTAAAATTTCATTCTAGCACCCAAGTGATAAAAACGTCACTAAAATAAATTTTCAAAGGTTATTAAAAACGGCCTTTAGTATTCTACACTGTCTCTCTGTAACAGAATCCATCTCACTTAGTTGTTGATTAACCTACCTGTATTCTCAACTATTCATAAAATTTCTTGAAGAGAGGAATTTAGTCAAATTTATTCATAGCACCAAATACTACAATGCATGCTCAATAAACATTGAATAAATGGTAAGAATGGAGAGATCATTGGTCTGGAAGAAATTGGGCAAGAGGCAATAGACAATGAGGTTGTCCTTGAAGGATGGTGGCACTGGAGTATTTATAAATTTGTCCATCTAGTCTGTAAACCTGCAGGGCCCTGAATACTGTGCAGGACACTGTGTTAAGAAGGACAGAGAGCTTCACGGTGAGGGGCTCTCAGCTTATGGATACAGGCACAGGTGTGAAAAAATGATGGGAATAAAATAATAAAGCTAGAATGGGGAGCACCTCCAACTGGCTGGTGTGGGAGGGCAGGGAGAGAAGCTGGGGAGAAGGAATGAAGTCATGAGGACAGTGATGGAGGGACCAGGAGGGGGAGGGCACTGATCAGAAACAAGGCTGGGCATGGAAAATATAGTCAGTGCTTCTGTAACACCTTTCTCTGTTCACAGGTAGTAACCACCTAGTTGGGGTGAAGATTTAATAATATAGGTAACTGTTAAACCACTGTGTTGTATATTTGAAACCTATATAAGATTGTGTATCAATGATATTTTAATAATAAGAAGAATAAGAATAAACAGACACCAGAGAGAGGCAGGTGTGGGAGTCATTGTGCTCCAGAATACGGGACCTCCTAGCTCTGCCTCCTTCCCCATCACCCATGGGCACACAAAGTTCACAGATGGGCACTAGAAGCACGCAAAGTTGAAGGCACTAGAAACACGCACACGTTCTCGGGAAGGCTCCTCCATGCCCCTGAACTTGGGTTGGTGTCCCAATGACACTGTGACCAAGATCTTGGCCTCGAGGTCCAACTCTGCAGGAATCCTGTTCCCCACAGGCTGGGCTGGGGGTCCATGTCCAGCTCTATGTGGGAAATTACTTTAATCTTGCAAAGAGGCGGTCCCTTGGAGAGCCCATAGCCCTGCTGTCTGCACCACGGTGCCCTCCCAGTCGGAGAAAGACAGGTGGAAGGAGACATTGATCCTCTTGCCATGTTTGGCTCTTGGTTTTAACTGGGATTCCCCGCTCCAGGTGAGCCCGGGCGCTTCTTCGGGAGTGCCCTGAAATAACACACAGTCTCCTCCGCACAGGAAGAGGCATGTCCCATCCAGGAAATGCCCCCCTCGGTGTCATCTTCGCAGGCTCTGATCTGGAATACGTTATTTGAACACTGGCAGATGTGAATTAATGCAGTCCTCAAGTCGGGCTTTCCAGCGGGGTAAGAAAATGTTGACATCAGCCTGAATGTCAAATTAGGCTCTGCATTATGGGGTTTGACCCAAGGTGTGGACACCCTGGGCTCCTGCCTTCCGAGCTTCAGGAAAGCACGTGGCTGGGAACAGAGCTCATGACTTCAGCTGCATCCCAGAATGCCCCTGGAGGGCGAAGAACCCTTGCTGAGCAAACGGGTGACGCTGCTTCAGCCTCTTCCAGGAAATGTGCGCGATGCATTCAGTCATTCTTGACACCATTACTGAATGTCTACTGTGTGTCTGACATTGTGACAGGTCCTGGAGGACAGTGGGTGCCCTTCAGAGGTAGAACAGGTATCGCTCCAGCCCACACAATCTTCCCAGGACCACTGTGGTCTCCAGCTGCCGCTTCAAGGCACCCCTTCCTTTCCTGGTCAAGCTGGTTTTACCATGTGGCACCCCTGCCTCACCCCCCAGTCATGGCTCAGCCCTGCAGGCTGCCCGAGGACAGGAGTGGGACAGGGGGAGGGACAGGGAGCGGCCGGTCAGTGGTGCAATAAGAACACACACAACACTTACCTATTGTTTGCCATCTTTTATGGGTGCGGTTCATGGCACCCCAAAACAAGTACAATAGTAACATCAAAGATCACTGACCACGGATCCCCATAACAAACATAATAATAATGACAAAGTGTGAAACACTGCAAGAATTACCAAAATGTGCTGCAGAAACACACAGTGAGCAAATGCTGTGGGAAAAGTGGAGCCAGCAGACTTGCTCAGTGCAGGGTTGCGAACAGCGTTAGGTTTGCTAAGAGCACGTTATCTGGCAGGTGCGAGGAAGTGAAGCACAATAAAGGGAGGTGCGTCTTTATGTAACTCTCCCAGAGCCTTCAAAGCCCTCCCCATCTCCTACAGCTACAGAACCCAAGCTTCCTGGTATAAAAGGTGTCTAGTTATCCAGCTCCTGACAGCCCCCTAGACTGATCTCCCCATGCTCGGCCCTTCTGCCCAAACTCAACGCTACAGCAGAACCCAGACCACACATGATGCCCTCCAAGCTCCACGCTGGGTGCATGTTCCCCCCAGGAACGCCTTTCTCAGCCCCAGCTAGCAGGCCACCGCCTGAACCTGGGCCATTCTTCAGAACCTAGTCAGCTGTCACTTCCTTGGTGAGGTCTTCCCTGACCAGCCCCCACCCCTGCTTACTCCAGGAAGAGTCATGACCCCTCCTCTGGGCCACCTCAGCTCCCTGCACTGATTCCCCCTCACACTTGTCACCTTGCATGTAATTTTTTCTCTGCCTGTCTTACCCACCAGGGGCTCAACTTGTTGAGGGTACAGATTATGTTTCACTCCTGTCTGTACCTCCACCTCCTCCCACAGTACCTGGCACCTACTTGAATTTTGAAAAATATTTATGTAGTGCTGTAGCTGGAGAGAGAAGCAAGAAGAAAAACACAGAGGCCAGAGGTCAGGAAGAAAGATGGGGTTGGGCTGGTGAGTTTCTCGCCAATGTGGGAGGGCTCGAAGGGATGCGTGGGAACCAGAGGGAGCACTTCCTTGAGCCTGGGATCCCCAGGCCCTCCCCAGGGGAGGGTGCACCCCACTCCTCGGGAAGGCTGGCCCAACCCCCACCTGACCCTGGTCCCCCAAACCAGACTCCGAGTTTCTCCTGTGAATTCAGTCCCTACCAACACTGCCATCTCCTGCACAGGAGTTGGCATTTATAGCCTTGCTGCTCAGACAAGACTTGCCCACAGGAAATAACTAGAGAACAAAACAAGACAATGCACAGTGTAAGAACCGACAGGAAGACCACCAAGTGCTAAATGTGCATTTCAAATGTGAAGTGCGATGGGAAGCTGATGAAGAGACACCATTGTTGGCTGGTTTTTCAGGAAAAGCTTTATGGAGCAGGTGGGACTTGCACTGGCCTCTGAAGGAGATGGAGTCTACAGGAATGGGAAGAAGGATCCAGGCAGGGGGTTCACATGGACCAAGGCAGAGTGACCCAGGACCGTAGGCCTGTTGGGTGGGTAGGTGGGTGTAGCTTCCTTGGCCATGAAATTCCCTCCAACAGCCCCCCTTGTTGGAAAAGCGTCTGCTGCTCTCTTCCCACTTCTCTCTAGAAGGAATGGTGTGGGGTCCTTTGCAAAAACCACTTTGAGGTCCTGCTGAGGATCATGTTTAGAGGCAATGGGGAAAAGCTGAGCTAGGAAGGAAACTCAGCCTCCATGGTACCTCCAAGGGCAAAATTAGGACCTTGGAAAAGCATCACTGGGCTGCCGACAGCCACTCTGAAGAGCTAATCCATTTGGAGATTGTTGCCCTGCTTTAGTGTTTAAGGTACCAGAGTCAGGAAAGAGGCCTGATCACTGCGCACCCAGGTGGCCCTGCCAGGCTCTGCCTGGATGCTGTAATACCAAAGGACTGCATCGGGATATGTCTAAGGGGATCAGGGTTCCTCTCATCCCGTGTCCCAGCCTGCTCAGCACAAAGGGGGACCCTAAGGTCCAGAAGAAAAACAGTATTGCTCAGGAAATGAGTCAGCAGGTGGGCAAGGAGTCCAGCCCAGACCCTGTGATACTAGAGAAGTGGGTGGCAGGATGACAGATTTCTCTGGCGTGGTGGTCACTGGTCTGTGCAGAGGACGGAAGGCCAAAGGTCACATTGCTCGGGTTATACCAAAGGGCTCATAATTTTTCTTTCTGTGAATTTTGCATGCTGATGAAAATCTTGTGGAATTTTTTTTATGCTACCATGATATAAACAGACCCATGACTTGCGTTTTGCAATTTACACAGTGATTTCATGTGCATGTGAGAGCTGCAGCGTGTGCCCCATTGCTGTGTTTTTTCCCATCTGGAAAGATGGAGGGGCATTGCGTTGGGGCTCCCTGAAACTATGGTCCTCCAATGTCATATCTATGCAGTGCCCACTCTCCTGCCCACCTCCCAGCCCACTGAAGGGCAGGAAATCATAGAGGCTAAGCTCCATTTCCATATGGTCCCTGTCCCTTCCCTTGGGGCACCAGGAAGAAATAAACCAGTGTGCTCAGGAGCCCCCACAGAACAGTGGATGCTATTCCCTTGGCCACACGAATACATCCTCTTCCAAACCTCCTTGGGAAGGTAAGAAGACCCTGAGGGATGCATGGGAAGGCACCAGGTGACTCAAGACATGAAAGAAGAGCTTGTCAAAAACGGCCTGGAAAGTGGAGGAGGGTGGAAGAGAATGTAGGAGCCCAGTGCATAATGTTATGTTTTAAACCACATGCCTTTCTCCAGCTCCAGGTTATTAAATTAATTCAGAACTTATGCTCACACTTAAAAGATTTCTGTCGTATTTTATGAACACGATGATCTCAGAGTAATTTGCACTGGAAATGTGTCATATTAAATCAGGGGCACTAATAAACTTTATTACTTGAACTCCACATGGATCAGATGTGGCAGATAAACCATCTCCCTTTGGCATTCATAGTCTTGTCATTGAAATATGGCTCCTCCTATGGGAAATAAGTGACCTTGATAATAATCCCTCTGCCCCCCCATAAATGAGCCTGTCCGAACTGGAGTCATCACCTGCCCATCCTGCTCTCCCCCCAGAAGCTTGTCGTGGCAGTATGACAGGTTGACCCAACAGAGATATTTCTTTGGGATTTTAAAATGCTTTGACTACATAGCTTTATCACCTCTCATCCACACTGGCATGGCCTTTAAGCTGGACTGTGTGTGATTTCTAAGAATTGTTTTACAGGTACAAGTGTGGTATAAAAATTACGGATGGTAAGTTATGACACCTGAGTTCTCCTGGTTCTGCCACCAGCTGGCTCTGTGGTCTGAGCACAAATCAGAGAGGACAGTGTGATAGAAAGAGAAACGGCCCTGGGATCAGAGCTTTATTTCCATTTAAGAGACGTTTTTTGAAATCCTAACCCGACCCAGGCCCTGAGTAAGGCCCTAGAAATACAAGAATGAATAAGAATTCAATTAGCATCCCTAAAGGATTGTTTAGGAAACTAAATTAAATCATTATAAAATATATACAGATCTGTACAATTCTATAGAAATACTTTGTGGTTTTTTTTCAGATCCATATAAAAGAATTAACATCTGAGAATAGCCAAGAAAATTCAGAATAGTGAGAAGGGACTTGCCTTGCCAGGTATTACATACAAAGCCAACATATTCAAAACGGTGTGGTGTTGGCAAGCTTGTATGCAAACTTTCAGCCAACACACCTGTGGATGTGAGAGTCAGGATAGAGAGAAAGGAAATGATGGGAAGTCTGTACTCAGAGCACATGGACTTCCCCAGAGCCCTCACCAACACAAGCAGCCAAGCTTCTCAACTCCTCAAGGAAACCGGGAGTCTTTTCTCTGAAAAAAAAAAATTTTTTTTAACCAAAGAGATTCTGAATTCAGAGAAATGGGTTCATCAGAACAGGAGGTAGGCAAGAGTACAAATAGGAGAATTCAGTGAAAGTCTAGACAGTGAAAGTTACACAAAACTGCTAAAAGAATTCTTAAAAGACACGAAAGTAGAAAGACATCCTTGTTTGTAGATTAGAAGACTTAATATTGGTAAAATATCTGTACTACTCAAAGCAATCTACAGATTTGGTGCAATCTCTATCAAAATCCCAACAGCATATTTGCAGAAATAGAAAAATCCAACCCCTAAAACTCATATGGAATCTCAAGGAACCCTGAATAGCCAAAACAATCTTGAAAAAAAACTGGGGGAAGTCTCACATGTCTTGATTTCAATGTGTACTACATAGAGCTATGGTAAACAAAACAGACTGGCACTGGGATAAAGAGAAAAATAGACAAAGAGAATAGAATGGAGAGCCCAGAAATAAACCCTGACATACATGGTCAAATGATTTTTGATAAGGATGCCAAGACCATTCAACAGTCTTCAACAAATGTTGTGAAAACTGGATATCCACATACAAAAGAATGAAGTTGGACCTTTAGCTTACATCGTATACAAAAATTAACTCAAACTGGATCAAAGACCTAAATGAAAGGGCTAAAACTTAAGTCTTAGAAGGAAACATAAGTGGCAAGCTTTATGATGTTAGATTTGGCAATGATTTCTTGGATATGACACCAAAATCACAGGCAGCCAAAAAAAAAATAGATAAGTTGGATTTCATCAAAATTAAAAACTTTTGTGCACCAAAAGACACAGAGTGTAAAGACAACACATGGAATAGGAGAAAATATGTACAAATCATATATCTGATACAGGATTGATATTCAGAATATATAAAGAACTCCTACAACCCAACAACAAAGAAACAAATAACCCAATTTAAAAATGGGCAAAAGTACTTGAAAAGACATTTCCCAAAAGAAGGCAAAAAAATAGCCGATAAGAACGTGAAATGATACTCAACATCACTGATAATTGGAGAAATGAAAATCAAAACCACAATGAGATACCACTTCACACCTATTAGGATGGCTGTTATAAAATGAAAGTTTTTTAAAAAACAGAAAGTAACAAGTATTGACAAGTACATGGAGAAACTGGAACCTTGTGCATTGCTGGTGGGACTGTTAAAGAGTTCAGCTGCCCTGGAAAATGGTATGATGATTCCTCAAAAAATTAAATGTAAAATTACCATGTGATCCAGTAATTTGGGGGGGGCTGCTCAGTTCCTATCCAAGAAGACGTAGAGCCAGCGTGGAGCCAGGGTTCCTCTTCCTGCACTGGGAGGGTCACAGGCAGAAAAATCCAGGAAAAAAATCTCAGGTGTTGTTCCTCAACCTCCCGAACACCCGAGGAAAATGAAGTTAGCCCTGGGAAGAGAGACAGTGTTTCTCCTCATATTCCCACTGCCAATTTGCAACCTAAAGAAGAAAGTAAAGAGGAGTCATTGTCACAAAGTAATGGTCAGAGGAAAGGAGGGTAGCTGAATGTGTGCACGTGTGCAGTTAAGCCCATATACAGAAACAGGCCCATTGGTGTGTGACATATAATACAGTTTCACAACTATATTACATATTTTTAATGATAGGGAAATGATAAGAAGGCAATACACTCAATGCTGCTCTTGGTTGTTTGTTCATTTTAAACGAGGAAATGAAATTTACTTAAAAGAAGAAAAAAATTCTTTCCTTTTCATGTGGCTTGGCCCATGCAAACTGGGAGACAGCACCTGTACAGAGAAATTCTGTTTAGCTGTAGGGGTAAATGCTTAATTCAAGCTTTTGTGTAAAGAAATCAATCCTATTATAAGTAAGATTTTTAAAGGATAAAAGCAGTCTAGAGTGTGAATCTCAAAATTCGCAATGTTATTGAAAGAACTCACATATTAAAAAAAACAAGGGAACAAGTAAAAGACACTTTCACTGGGTTAAAACAAAAGCTTGTACTAGCTTCATTCATTAGCATGAAATCAACGTCCTCTAACACAACCGGGGCCACACGTTGTTAAGTAGGCAAGGACACAAGAAAGACCGAGAATGGAGACATAAACTCTGTGCAAATGAAAAACCTAAATAGCACAGGTCCCCAAAGATACTTATTTTGCTTGTATTTCCAGAGTGGCCAGTTCCATAATCAGATTAGCCAAATATTTATAGAATTTCTACTCTCCAATTATGCTTCACAGACATAACAAACAGTGTGATTTATTTGTATGGAAAAGGTCATTTAAAGCAAATGTAGAAACTACGTTTGACTCTGCCCCTTACAAGCTTTTCAACCTATAAGTACACCAGTTTAGGCATGTTTAAGATACGGAGGATAATTCTTATCTCTCAGGACTGTCTTGAGAATTAAATCATGTGATGTCTAGTAAAGCCCTGGCCACAAAGAAGCCACCCAGTAAACAGTGGATCATTTTCCTTTCGTTCCACATCTACCCCACCGGGCACCACCCACCACACCCTTACACACACACACACACACACACACACACACACACACACACACTTTACATGTCTTATTCTGAGCAGCTTTGCTGACATTTCCCATGGGGAAAAAAAAAGGAACCATTTTCAAGAAGAAAAAGCTGAGCAGCGCACAAGATTAAGACCGTAAAGGGCAGTTCTGCTCCCAGAAAAGAAGAGCTGGTTACAGAAGCAACAAAGGGTCACCTTATTTCCCTGACCTCCCCATGTTCCAACAGGAATAAGGTTAGACGCCTGAGCACCCAAATCTGCCTGGCTAGGAATCTGCTGAATGAAAGGCAGACCTGATCAAGTTGGCTGATAATGAGGTCAAGCTTTTGTGTAAAGAAATCAATCCTATTATAAGTCAGATTTTTAAAGGATAAAAGCAGTCCAGAGTGTGACTATTCCAGCCCCATAAGGAGATTTATCCTGGCAACCGTCTTCCTCCTGGCCCTGCCCCACTCGTGGAAGTTTCCCATTGGGTGGAGGAGCTCTGCCTGGGGATTGGGAGGAGGAAAGGCTCGATGCGATCTCCTCCTATCATCAGAAAAAAAGAAACTCAAAACATCAGCCTTATTGACAGTGAGGCCAGATGTCCTTTACAAATATCAATATCTGAGAAAGGCGGCAAACCAGGTCTCTGGAGTATAAAGGAGAAGAGCATTACTCAGAGAAAATATTCGGCTGCTATAATAAAAGTCAAAACAATAGTGGTTTAAACATGATAGTTTATTTCGCTCTCACCAAAGAATCAAAGCATAAATAATCCAGGGCAATGAGGCAGCTCCATAGCATCAGGAATCCTTCTAGTATATGGTGCTGACAGCCTCAACCTGTGCTCCTGTTTTGTCATCTAAGGTGGATACAATGTCTCCACCGTTCTGTATTCAATGCAGCCAGAAGGGGGAAGAGCAGAGGCCAGACACCATCCTGACCTTTCATTTAAAGGTACAATGAGAGATTTGTGCACGTTACGTGAGCTCACATCCCACTGGCTAAAACTTGGTGGCAAGGAACTTTAGCTGCAAGGGAAGTCTTATTTTGGGTGGCCATGTGCCTAGCACAATTTGGGAAATGGGGGTAAATTGTTTCCCTAGGGCTGCCATTACAAAACACCACCAGCTGGGTGGCTTAAAACAACAGAGATTTACTGTCTCCAAGTTCAAGAAGCCAAGTGGTTCCTTCTGGAAGCTCTGAGAGAGAAGCCATCCAATGTGTCTCTTCCCTGGCTGCTGGTGGTTGCTGGCGGCTTGGTGTTCTTGGCGCACCGATGTCTGACACCATCGCCACATGGCCTCTGCATCTCTGGATCCAAATCTTCTTTTCCTTCCTCTTATGAAGATACCTATCTTTTTAACGTGAGGTCATTGCAGTATTTCCAAATAAAGTTGCATGCACAGGTACCAGGGGTTAGGACATACTTATTTGGAGGATACACTTCAACCCACACAGGGGATTTACTGCTGAAGAAAGAAGAGGAGCCTAGATCTTGGCAAACAACAGCACCCCGGTCACAGGACACCGAGAACCTGCACCAGGCAATATCATTATTACACCAGAACTCACATTCCTGTTGCAGAAGTGAACCCAGCCAACCTTCTTCCTCTGTAGACCCTTCGTCTTCTAGGCAGACCACAGGCCTTGTGTCCCCCAGACCCATCCACCCTGCTCGCACAGATCCAGCCCTGGGAATGCTCTCCACGCCCCTTCCCTCAGCCAAGCCCTGTTTCAGGGGTTGGCTGCTCCCAAAGGCTTTTTCCTCTGCCTCAGCGACCATGGCTAACAGCTTCCCCCCCTGGAGAGAAGGGCCACATTATGACTTTTGTGGGACCTAGACACTTTGCCTTCATGAACCCTTTTCTCTATGAAAAAAAAAATCTATTAAAAGTTTTATTTAAATGTTTACATAAAAATATTTTATGACTACATTGGTATAAGGATGAATGTGTCGGTATCATATATCATATTTTCTTCGACCACAGAGATTTTTTTTTTCTCGTCATTTAGAAGAAAGTAAAACAATTTCATGAGTCCTGAAAAGTATCGTGGACACTAGGCACTGTCCTCCCTGCTAACTAGCAAGTCACCCTGCTGGAGAGGACGCTCAAAGGGACAGCAGAAAGAGCAGCGAGCCACCAGATCTGACGCCAGACTTCTGACCGGGGACTTGGGAGGCACTGGCCAGCACCTTCCCCTGCCCTCTAATAGACTGTACACTCTTTATTTGCTCTCACTACAATTTAGGAACATGCCATAAGGCACCAATTGACTCATCGTTAGTTCAGCCAGTTCTCAGGGGTAGAAACAAACTTCCTCGCTCCACTGGCACTTCCACCACACGACTTGAACATGACTTAAACACAACAGGACTTGAAGAAGAGTGTCTGCCCCGTACAACATAGCAGATACAAAGCCTTATAAAAGCATGAGAGAAACTGCCCACTCTTAAAATGTCAGGAACTGTTCAATCCTGCCCCATAAATCTGACTAATCCGCAGATACATTTCATTCCATACTAGTCTTTTCATAACATGTAGATTTCAAATCTATTATTTCCTGGTGCATTTAGTTTCAACTCATAAACTGATCTGTAAAACATATTTGATGGGCTGACTGACTCATGCTAGTTTGCCCAGAACCTTCGTGGTTTGGACAAGGGCACTCGTGTATCCTGGAAAACCCTTCTGTCCCAGGCAAACTTGGTCAACCCATAATGGTATCTAAGATTCACCATCCTTTGCCGACACTGATGTGTCTAATCCAACAAGATGAAACACACTGAAAAAAATTTTAAGTGACAATTTGTAGCTCTGGAAAGTTCAGGTAGGGTCCAATCTACAGCTCAGCAAGATGCTTGCGAGCACTAAATGTGGTCAGACCAGGTCCCCCTGGCTTCCACGGCAACTTCAGTGTGGAAAGGAATTGCTATGAGTCAGCGCCTTCTTCTCTGGGCTCCCTGGAACAGTCTCCTCCATAAATATTTTAGATGAATTGCCAAAGGAGAAAAAGGATTCAGGCAGTGGTTCTCAAACCACAGAGCACTTAAGAATAACCTGAAGAGCTTGTTAAAAACATGCCTTTCTGGGCCCTTCCCCCCAGGAAGTTTAACTTGGGAAAGTCCAAAACGCAGTCTATTTAACAAGAACTCCTAAGGCATGTGGTTAGTGGACCATACTTGTCCAAACGCTGGGGTAGGAGAAAGCTATGTGAGCTGCTTCCCCTTTGTAAAGAGTAAAGCAGAGCCGGGCAGAAATGCAGGGGAGGGGGATGCGGGGGGCACTTAGTGGCAGGGCTGCTGTTATCCGAAAAGCACTTTCTTGTAAATCTGGAGATTGCTGGAGTACCTAAAGCAAAACATATCTGAAATAATCAAGATAATTATGCTCTACATACACATACATGCTGTGTAGCACATGGTTCTATATAGCCATAATGTATACATAGATAACAGCATAAATGAGATGACAATCATCACGATAACAGTACACAGCAGGCACCCAATAAGTGTTTATTCATTTATATGCCATTGTGGTGTGTTTAACATATAGATATTATTAAGTCAGTAGTCCTGTTATGACCATGTTAAATCTGATCTCATGATAGCCAAATAGATATGATAAGCAGGCAGTTGGATATGGGAATGTTCAGCTCCAGGATTTGGTCAGGGGTCAGGTTAGGGCTAGAGATTCAGGTTAGGGAGTGATCCACATAAAGCCTCCAGGGCCTCAATAAAACATAAGCCATAGGGGCTGGGTGGTAATGCCGAGTCAAGGTTAAAGGCCTTGTGGCCTCAGAAGCATGAGCCAGGCTCCCTACATGAAACCAGAAATCAGCAGAGC
The DNA here is from genome assembly GCA_032199065.1 of Smutsia gigantea. Classification (NCBI taxonomy): domain Eukaryota; kingdom Metazoa; phylum Chordata; class Mammalia; order Pholidota; family Manidae; genus Smutsia; species Smutsia gigantea. The sequence continues at coordinate 55,243 of JAVSCE010018665.1, read as the reverse complement.
TTAGGTTATCCATAAACATAAATTAGAATGTCTGTTCAGCTCAGGATATAGTTCAAAGGCCATGTGTGGAAACCCTTTGCCACTTACGGTAAAAACCCTTCTCCATGATCTCTCTGTACAGAAACTCATGGGCCCCCGGGAGAGGCAAGCCCAGGACTGTCCCATGGGCAGGTCTCCACAACCCAGGGCATCAAGAGGAAAACAGTTCCTACAGACAACATCCCCAAGGGAAGATGCACTCAGGCCAGAATCACAAAATATATGAGGAAGGCCAAAACCGAGGCAGGCAGCCTGCAAACCCCACACAACCAACCCCCATCCCAGGGAAACGGATGAAATCCCATCTGTGGAGCTAGAGACAATAGAACATCCTGAAAGGGACTTCAAAATCAGTTCAGTGGAAAACAGAAAATCATTTAAGGGTTTTGAGAAAAAAACAGGACATGCTGAAAGTGGTGTTTTAGAATGATTAGGATGACAACGGCATACAGATTAAATGGAGAAGGGTAAGACTGGAGGCAGCAGGAACAACTAAGAGGCTTCACATCATCTACCTACATACAGTAGTGGTCTCTCCCTCTTCTGAACTCCCCTAAAATTTAACTGGTGCAGCTCATACAACCTAATGACCTCACCACTTAATCCGTGTTTTATAGCTGCTTTCATATACGTAAGCCATACAAAGGAGCTTGTGAACTAAAGGCTCTTTATAGTAAGATACAGACAGAGATAGAAATAAAGATATATAGCTACAGAGATATGTAGATATACACCGTTCTATATGCCCCAGGGCACCTAACATAGTGCTCTAGGCACATGGGAGATGTTCCATAAATATCTCATAAATAAACAATCCAACAAATGAACAAGACCTATGTTCGAAACTGATCAGAACCTTGCTCTGTGAACCTCTAAGTTGAACTGGAGCAAAACCAAGCTGATGGCAGATCATTGGTTCATCTCCATAGGACTGATAGGCTCCCAGAACTGGCTCTCTCCCTAGCCTCTGTGAACATCACCTGCCAGTGTATTTAAAAGTCAGTTGCATTGAGTGACAGCTTTAAGCCCTGTGGCACTGATGAAAATCTTTTGCTGTGTGTGGACTCCCCTGGTGCAGACTGCCAGAGAACTTGTCTTCCTCTTCAAATTGATTGGCAGTCCATAGACACTCGACAACATTATAGTAGGCCTTGCCCTAAATCTGACTACCCCATTCCTAGTTAGTTATGACCCTTCCCCTTCCTTCTTTGAGGAAACAGTACTAATGCAGTGGGAAAGCCCTGGGAAACAGTGATAACTCAAGAACCTTCACAGGGACACAAACTTGCCACACTGAATAGCAGAGCAGGCAAGAGGTCAGATGCCCTGGAGCCTAACTCATCTCGAAAGCTTCCCTACATGAGGGCTGTGATGAGACCGGTGATGACAGTGATGAAAATGACAAGAGCTATCTTTCACTGATCATCTAATGATCAGTGATTATGCCAGGCATTATGCTAGGTACCTTTAACATAATTTGGCATATAATCCTCCTAAGGATTTAGTAAGGAAGGGGCTAAAATTGAAGAGGAAATTGAAGGTGAAAGGGATTAACTAAATTAGCCTTTGTAAAAATCCAGTAGGTGTCAAAGTCAGGATTCAAACTCAGTTCGGTCTGAATGCACCTCCCGACATGGCTTCCACTGCACATGTCCACACTCCCACAAAACATCCAGTGGCACCAGCCACTTTGAATAATTGCCTCAAGGACTTAAGGTGATGTACACAGGAGCTGGAGTTGTTTCCCAGGAGGCTGGAAGCACACATGGGCAACTGCTTCCTGAGTTTTATTCCAGTTGCATTCATGGCTCCTTTGAGGGAATAACTAAATAAATGGGGTCTTCTGCTTTTTCTATTTCACTCCACAGAGAATGAACTGACCCAGTCCAGCTCCTGATTTTGGTGTCCCCAGTGTGAAATCAACTGCCATCCAACTGGCCAATTCAACTGCAAATGAATAGCTAAAATGTTCATGGGCTTCTTTAAGGATACAGAGGGAGGCCATAATGGGGAAATCATATTCATAGCACATTCTGGTACTGGCATCATTTAAATGGTCCAAACTCGTTGTACTGATTTGCTCTCCAGGATGAAAATAACGGCAGAATTCATTATTGTAAATGGTTTCAAGAAGTTTAAAATACGTGAATTTTTTTAATGATTGTACAAACCACATGACCTTCTATAAGACAATGGGAGGATTAACCTGCCATTCACACTGTGAAATATAATAAACTAGCAAAATCAATGAATCACAGTCACTTGCAACAACATGGATGAATCTTCAAAACGTCATTGCCAGGCATTCCAAGAATTACATCAAATGACTCAAAATCAAGAGGGCAAAAAAAACAAATAATAGGAAAAAACAGCAATGCAGATATCAGAGCTCTCAAATAGGGATTTTTAAATAACTGCTATTACAATGTTGAAGAAAATAGAGGAAAAGACAGATAATTTTACCAAAGAACTGATATCTGTTAAAGAGTCAAATGGATATCCTAGAACTAATTAAAAAGTCTCTAGATGGGCTAAGAAGCAGATTATGTGTAGCCAAAGAGAGGATAATAAAGCACAGAGGGAAAAATAATGGAAAATGCAGGAGAGAGGAGAGCAAACAAGATCTGGGGACGTGGTAAAAACATCCAGCATGATTGTCATTGGGGTCCCAGATGGAGAGGAGAGAGATAATGGGCTAGAAGTAATTGTTAAAGAAGTGGCTGAGAATAGTCCAAAAATGTTGAAAGACATCAAGCCATAGAATAAAGAACTTCTATAAACCCCAAGCAAGATAAACACAAGGAACACCACACTTAGATAATCATAGAGGAACTGCTGAAAACCAAAGACAAAGAGAAAAATCTTAAAAGCAGCCAGAGTAGGGAAAAAACACTTCTTTTTTTCAGAAGAGCAACAATAAAACTAACAGCCAAGCAATAGGAAAAAAATGGAAACCAAAAAATAGTTAATGGAAATTTTTGAAGTGCTGGAAATAATTGCTAACCTAAAATTTTATACTCAATAAAAATATCCTCCAAAACTGAAGACTTAATAAAAACATTTTAAGGAAAACAAAAACTGACCTAATTTATCATTAGCATAACTGCATTAAAAGAAACACTAAAAGGATTTTTTTGGGGCAGAAGATAAATAATTCCAGATCAAAACACAGGGATTTAAGGAGGAATAAACAGCACCAAAAAGATAAAATTTATGGATAAATCTAAATTAAAATTTATTGTTCAAAACAATAACACTAATGTTTTGTGGAGTGCAAGATTTACATAGAATTAAATATATGTTAACAATAGCACAAAAGACTAGAGGAAAGTAAATGGAGTTAAAATGTTGCAAGATTCTTACATTGTCCAGAATATGATATAAGTATTCACTTAAGGTAGGTTATAATAAAACAATGATACATGTTGCAATCTCTAGAGTAATCATTAAAAAATAATAAGAAAATGTACAAATAACAAGCTAACAGAGTAGGGAAATGGAATAATTATTTAAATACGATTAATCCAAAGAAGGAAAGGAGAACAAAATTAACAAAAAACACATGGACCCAAATAGAAAGTAAATAGTAAGTTGATTAAGTTTAGACCTTAATATCGGTAATTACTTTAAATATAAATGGGCTAAAGTCTCCAGTTAAAAGACTAAGATTGTGAGACTGCATAAAAATAAATAAATCCAACTATATGCTACTTACAGGCAGCATATCTTAAACATAGGATACAAAAAGGAAAATTGCGTGGCCACCTTAAAACACAGCCAAAAATCTTTTGACACTCCTCTCAATAAGAGGTAACGGTTTGACTCCCTTCCCCAATCTGGGCAGGCCTGTACCTCCTTCAACAAATAAAGTATGGCAGAAGTAATACTGTGTAATTTTCAAGGGTAGGTCATAAAAGTCTATGCAACTTATGCCGTGTTCAGTGGGACACTCATCCTTGGAGCTCTGAGCCACTGTGTAAGAAGTCTGACTACCCTTAGGCTGCCATACTATATGGAAGCCTAAGCTACATAGAAAGGCCATGGGCAGGCACTACAGCAACAGTCCTAACTGGGGCCAGTCTCCAATTAGCCTGGTCCAGGTACCAGACATGTGAAAAATCCCCAGATGATTCCAGCCCCCAACCATTCAAGTCTTTCAAGGCATGATTCCAGGCATTATAGAGCAGAAGGAAGGCATCCCTACTATGCTCTTTCCAAATTCCTTACCCACAAAACCTATGAGCATGATAAAATGGCTGTTGGTTTATGCCACCAAGTTTTAGGGTGCTTTGTTATACAGTAACAGATAACTGGAAAAGGTTGAAACTATAAGGATGGATGGGAAGAGACACACCAAGCAAAGATTATTCAAAAGAAAGGTGGTGTGTCTAGGCAAGTATCGGACAAAGTAAACTTTAAAGCAAGCAGTTTTACTGAATGTTTCCTAATGATGAAGGTGTTGGTCCAACAGAAATATATAGCAATTCTGAATTTGTACACACATAATAACATAGCTGAAAAATATATAAAGCAAGAACTGACAGAACTAAGGGAGAAAAAATATTGATCCACAGGTACAGATGGAGATTTTAACATAGTTCTCTGAGTATATTTTAAAGGATTGACATCATTCAGAGTATATTCTCCGATGACAGTGAAATTGAGCAAGACATTCAAAATAGAAAGATAACTAGGAAATCTCCAGATATTTTAAAATTAAGGAATATACTTTTCTAAATAACCTACTAGTCAAAGTTTTAAAATTACCTTAAAATATCAAGCTTCTAGCCAACAACAAAATATCATTAATAAAGAGAAAAGCAAGTCACAGAATGGGAGAAGATATTTGTAATACATATGGAGATCAGAAAATATTTTTTAACTATATGGCAACATATCAAAACTTATTGGACACAACTAAAATAGAGATAAAGAGAAATAGCCCACTACCCACACCAGAATGGCAAAAAAAATTTTTTAGCCAACAATACCAAGTGCTGGCAAGGATGTAGAGCAACTAGGACTCTCACACACAGCTGATGGCTATTTATTAGAACCACTCTAGTAAATTGAAAGTATTTATTATAACATATACATATCCCATGACACAGCAATTATACTTCTGTTATACCCAACAGAAATGAGTACATACGTGCACCAAAAGACATGAACAGGAAAGTTCATGGCAGCTTTATTTATAAAAGCCAAAAAGTGGACAAAACACAGAAGTCCATTAATAGTAGAATGAAAAAATAAATTGTGAGGTTTATTCAAATGTTAGAACACCACCCAACCGTGAAAAAGAATGAACAACTAATGCACAAAACAACATGGATAGATCTCACAAATACAGTGCTGATTGAAAAAAGGCAGACACAAGAATATATACCTACAATTCCAAAACTAATGTCAGGTGATATAAATCAGAATGGTGGTTACCTTGCAGGGGGAGTGGGGAAAGAACTGACATGGAAGGGGCATGAGGGCTATTGGAGTACCAATAATATGGCATATTTTGATCTAGTTGTGGCTACAAAACTGTACCCTTAGTAAAAATTAATCAAGCTGTACACTCAAGATTTAAGCATTTTACTCTTATGTGTGTTATGCTTTAATTTTCTCAAGTTTTCTAAAAAGCAAAGGGATAATAAACACAAAAATAGGATAGGGTTCACTTCTGTGATGGCCAGGCGATGGGACGGAAAACTCTAAATTGACATAATGAAGTATACATACACTCTCTTGTATGTATTACATATGACATTATATGTGAATAAGAATTATTTTAGGAAAAAAATTGTTCAAATGTTTCAAACCCATGTTCTGAACCCAGGGAGAATTCTTAAAGTAAAATTAATATAAATGACTTTCAGGGACATTTCAATCAAGGAAGACAACTGCATTAATTTAATAAGTTTTCGCTTAGGATTGTGCTGAATGTACCTTCAAGAGACCACTTTGTATGAGGCAGAGCTGTATATATATAATGTATATGTATAATGACCGGCATTATTGAGTGCAGATTGTCTGTGGGGCACTGTTGTAAATGCTTTGCATGAGGGTAATTGTCACATAGCCCTCTGAGGCCAGAACTGTGATCACCCCAATTTAACAGATGGGGAAACACACAGAGGGAGTTCAAGTGATTTGCCTGTGACCTCACAGCAGGCAAGCATAGAGCCAGCATTTGAAGGCTGGTTTTGAATTGTAGTCTGGCTGCAGAGCCCACTCACTTAACCTCTGCACACTCTGCTCTTGTAAGAGACATATCCCTGATTTCTGGGAATTCTCAACCATACCCTACTCCTGACAAGGCCTGAAATGGAGTCCCAGAGTTCTCTACCACCTGCCTCCCAGCGGCATGTTGGGATGTGCTGTGATGTGACAATGTGTTACACTATCATTACCACCTGTAACAATGAGCCCACTACTGTATTACATGGATTTAAAAGTTGTCATGAATGAACACTTAGCACGTTTCTTAATTCCAGACATTCACTAACAAAAAAGTAACCTGGATAAATTATCTTTTCTCTCTGAATTTTCTCCTCTTCTTTCCTGGCTGATGGCACCTACCACTTTAAACAATGCATTCGATCTGTTCACGATGTGGGTCTTACCTCTCCTCCAAGAGGATAGAATTTGTTTCTAATTCTTCCTTGCTTCCTGGTGGTGTATATTACTTAGATAAAGTAGGTGCTTAACAAACATCTGTGAAATGAGTATATAAAAAAGAAATAAATAAAGATGAGGCAAGACACCCCAGCTCTTTGTAAAAGCCTCCACATATCCTGGACCTTCCCCGTCATACTCACTGTTGTATCCCTGGGACTTAGAAAAGGTAAGCTGTAAATGCTAAATACCTGTAAATTGGTAAATACAAAATACGAAAAATTAGGATGAATGCATGAAAATATGAAAGATAGGTAATTCTCTCACGTTATGAAGTATCCGTGCGCCATTCCAATCTCTCTGTGAAAGGCCTCCCTGACACTTGGGATGGGCCAACATGCCTATCAGCTCAGAGGAATAAGGAAAATGTTGCTGCACCCCTGGGTCTTGATGATGGAATGAATGAGTTTACCACAGAATGATGGGCAGCGGGCTCGAGAGAAACCCTTTACATTGGCCCAAGCATGTGGCAGTCGTCGGGGCAGCCTGTCTTTGAGATTTGCAGTGAGCAGCTCTTATCATGCCATCTGGGGAAGGACAGGGATGAATGCAGATGTTCTGAGTATCTTCCAGAATCTTCTTTTCTTTTCCATCTTTACTGAGATATAACTGGCATGTAACAGTGTGTAAGCTTAAGATGATAGACTAATATACTGCAATATGATCACCACCATAGTATGAGCTAACACCTCCATCTTATCACATAATTACCATTTCCTTTTTGTGCTGAGAACGTTTAAGATGTGCTCTCTTAGCAGGGCTCAAGTATATAACACCATGTAACCACCATGCTGTACATTAGATCCCCAGAACTTACCTTATAACTGGAAGTTTATACTCTTTGATTAATATCTCCCCATTTCCACTAACCCCTGGCCATTCCAGTCTCTGTTTCTATGAGCTCAGCTTTTGTAGATTTCACACATACGTGATTTCAAACAGTATTTGTGTTCCTCTGTCTGACTTATGTCACTTAGCATAATGCCCTCAGGGATGGATCCATTCATGTCACAAATGGTATTTCCTTCTCATGCTGAATAACATTCCATAGCATGCATATGTGCCACATTTTTATCCATTTATCCACTGATGAACACAGGTTGTTTCCATATCTCGGCTGTTGTGAACACTGTTGCAGTGAGCATGGGATGCACATACCTCTTGGTGATCCTGTGTTCATTTCCTGTGAATATATATCCAAAAGTGGGATTCCTGGATCATATGGCAGTTCTACTTTTAATTCTTGAGAAACTTGCTATTTTCCATAGTGGCTGCACCAATTGACATTCCCATCAACAGTGCATGAGAGTTCCCTTTGGTCTGCATCCTCACCAACACTTGTTCTCGCTTGTCTTTTTGGTACCAGCCATTCTAATAGGTGTGAGGTTTGGATCTGCATTTCCCTGATGATTGATTGGTGATGTGGAGCACCGTTTCATGTGTCTGTTGGCCATCTGTACGCCTTCTTTGGAAAAATGTCTATTCAGGTTCTCTGCCCACGTTTTACTCAGATTGTTCGCTTGTTTTTCTGTTGTCTTATGCGATTTCTTTACATTTTGGACATTAACCCTTTATCAGATATAAGATTTGTAAGTATTTTCTCCCATTATGTAGGTTGCCTTTTCATTTTGTTGATGGTTTCCTTTGCTGTGCAGAAGCTTTTTAGTTTGATGTTGTCCCAGCTGATATTGTTTTTTTTTTTTATGTCAAATCCAAAATCCATCACCAAAGTTGATTTCATGGAGTTTACTGCTTATGTCTTCTTTGAGGAGTTTTATTGTTTCAAGTCCTGCAATTAAGTTGTTAATCCATTTTGAGTTGATCTTTGTGTGTGGTGTAAGATTGAGATCCCATTTCAGTCTTTAGATTTTTCTTCCTTTGTCTAGTGAGAAGTCACCACAAGCTTCCAGGCTGTACATCCAGATATCTGTTGGGGAGAAGGAAAGAAGTTCCCTTCCTTAGTCTCCCCTATTCCACTTCCATCTCTTATTTCCTTAGGGGAATTATTCCTCTAGCACCAGGGAAGGCATGTGTGTGGCCCTTTTTAAGATGAAACATCACCATTCAGGGTGAGCTGTGCCTTAGGGCACCTCTGGACAGCCATTTATGGAAAGATTGTTCTTTCGCTCTCTTAAAAAGCAAGCCTTGTTCTTCTAAGCTGGAAGCTAGATGTCCTTCCTCACTCCTCCCTGCCCTTCACCAACTACCCAACCCCTCCTTCTAGCCCAAAATACAGCGGTCTTGTCTCCTCTTCTTCTTACCCCATCTTTCCTTCTGGTTTATAATAGAAAAAAGCCAGAGCCTGATACCAGGAGCAGAAAGAACCTGCCAAACACCCCTCTGAGCCCAGGAGAAACACCCTGGAACTAAGTGCTTCTTAGGGACTTGCTCAGCAGAACGTCAGGACCTGACACTCCAGTCCAGTTTGTCTGTTTATATCTTTTTATAGCAGAAAATCAAATTCTGGCCATCACATAATTTGATGTCCCATACAGGGTATAACTCAGCAAAGCTCTGACTGAGCTTCTCCCTTCTCCCCACCACCATTTCCTCTGCGAGGTGACATCTGGGGGCTGGAAACAGCCACTCAAACAGACTCAGCACCCAGTGTGTGAGCAATGCCATGCCGATGCCTCCTCGTCTTCCAGAAGCCTCTGTGCCTTCTTAACTTCCTTGGTGAGTCTGTGGCCCCTGTCTCAACCTCTTTGGTCTCCTCTTCCAGGTATTTCTATCTTGGTCTCTTTCCTCACGCTCGCTCTCTTCATCTGTTTCTTTCTGTCTCTGTCCCTTTGTGTCTGTCCAGCCACAGACCTCTTCCCGTCGCCCCATCTGCGCTCCTTCGCTGCCCTTCGGGGTCCCCTCCACCCTCCGGGCCGCTGGGAAATGCCGGAGCCGGCCTTGGGCTGCTCCGGGGCTTTCATCCCGATCCAGGTGGCTGCAATCCAGTACAGGATTTACGGTGCCCTGACCCTGAGCCATCAAGAAGGAACAGCCAGATTAATGGGGTGGGCGGGCTGGGGTAATAATCGTTTGTTTGATGTGACAGGCCTGATAGGCGTTGATTTACTTACAGACTGATGGGCTTTTAATTGAGCACCTCCATCCCAGTCACTTCAAAGGCAGGGGAAGTTGACAAGGGGCCCCTTTCACCAAGGGTGCCTGTGACTGACATCCCCCCTCTACCCACGCCCGCTCGGCCCTGTGTCGGACCCGGCAGCCTTTCCCGGCCCTCTGGCAAAGTAACACATTTTCTGTGTAACTCAGAAATGGCCTTTTGTCTGCTGCCAAGGAAGGCAGGCCCTGCTTGGAAGGCCTGAGTCTCCCAAAAGGGTGAGGATGGACAGCAGGAGAGGCCTGGGGAGGTCGGGACTCAGCAGGGCCGCCAGGCCTTCCCGCGGAGGGCACCCCCTCTCCGGCTGGCCCAGCCCTCTTCCATGCACTTTCCCCTCCTTCTCCTCACGCCTCGGCCTTGTAAGCCTTTGCTTTTGCTTTGCCCTTCCTCGCTCTCAGGCCTCTTCCTCCTCCTCTTTCTCACTACCACTTCCTCCTTCCTTCTCCCTCTCTGGCAAGGCCACAGAAGGCGGGGTCAGCTTGTGCTCTGGCTGAGTGGTCTGTGAACACCAGTCCCCAGCTCCTCCGGGACAGCTGCCCACCCCCTCCCACGCTGCAAGCTGTAAGGCCTTCAGAGTAGGCACCCTTGGACTTGGGGGCCAGGCGCCCGGGCCCCTCCCTCCTGTAGGCAGCACCCTGGCGAGCCTCCCTGGGTCCCAGCCAGCCCGTGGCTAATGCCAGTGGGATTCCACCCCACTCCTGTTTGGTCCAGGAGAAGCTTTAATACTATAGGGTTTGAAATTTTTGAGAATAATCTTGATCAAGGAAGTTCTGGCACAATGGATTTGCTTTGGTCTTGTTTATTGGTTAAGTCTTAATTTATTGGCTGCTGGGCTTTCTTTGTTGATCGGAAAAGATATGCCCAAAGCTCTCAGAGTGTCCAGATATTTGCTCTGGCTGGGGCCCACAGGGTGGGGGCAATGAGTGATGAAGGCTAGGACCCCATCCCCACCCACAGGGCAGAGTCCCTGAACTCTAGTGGGGGGGCCTGCAATACCCCCACTTTCTCACTAGGTCAGTGGGACCCTCCAGCCAGTAGGAGCTTCAAGTTCTGCGTCAGGCTGCTTTAAGGACTGCCTGAGACTGTGGGCAAGCTCCCTGCCCTGTGCTCTTCTCTTTTTCCCAGCTCAGCCAGCCAGGAAGGAAAGGAAAGAGCAAGCCCTGGCCACAGAGACAAAACCCATAGCTCACATTTGCACAGCATTCTCTCATCTGCAAAGTCCTTCCACCTATGTTATCTTGGTTGATCTTTTAACCATGTGCAGTACTGAGTGCAATGTCATTATGCCTGTTAGATAGATGATCAAATGGAGACTCAAAGAAAAGCATGCTCCCAAGCACAGTCAGGCCTCAGACACAGGCATCCTCCCTCCAGATCTGCTCCTTCGTTCCCAAGCCCTCACTGCAGCCTAAAGGCTACTGTCCCACCCCTTTTGAAACTGCATTTTCTTGCTCCAAACAGGTGGCTCATTCCTGTTTCCCTTCCTTGTTTGCCCCTTTCAGGTCTTCCCCTGGCTCCCCATCCTCCTGGTTTGGATGTCCAGGGACAGAGCCTCCAGCCCTAACCTTGGGAGACCAAACGTCTCTCTTTGTCTCTACGCTGACCTTGCCTGAGAACACGGTGCTCCCTTAAGATCTCTGTCCCAGCTCTCCTCTGTGCCCATATAGGAAACGGTCATAGATGAAATACCTGTTCTCTTGTTCTCTGCTGCTGGAACTTGACCACTGAGGTTGTTCATTGGCTGTCATTCAAGGTCCACCCAACAGACTCCTCTCAAAGCCAAGAAGACATAGGTCTCTCCTGACCTGCTGGAGGAGTAATTTTTAGTACAGTGCTCAGCCTAGGACAGAGGCTTCAGAAAAACAGATCATCTCCCCCTCCTCTGCCTCAATGCCTTGGGTATATTTCCATTATTCAATGCCCCAAGATATGGTTTGTTTACATGTTGTTCCCCTCACTGGAGTCCGATCCTTTGGCAAGTATGTGCCTTTTCATTTTATATCCCCAGTGCCCAAGAATGAAATTTTTGTTTGTGAAATTTGAAATAATTGTTGCTGAAATAGCTGTTGAAAGGCAGTATTAGTCTAGTGGTGAAGTCAAACAGCCTAGGGTCACATTCCCAGCTATAAACCTTGGACAAGTCATTTAAATTTTCAATGCCCCAGTTTCCTCCTCTGTAAAATGGGGCAAAAATAGCACCTACCTCATAGAGTTACTGGGAGGCTTAAAGGAGTTAATAATATAGTTCATCTAATCTTCAGTGCACCATTATTTTAGGTCCAACAAAAAAAGAAAGAAAAGCTGCACAATAATGTGATACAATGCTTTTTTTTAATCAGTGCCAGAGAGGTTAAAAGTGTGGAAAAATGCAACTTACAACTGATGAACCATGCCTGTGTAAAAAACTTAGAAGAGTAGCTATTCATGGCACAGGCTAAGTAAGAGCTGCTCTCATTACTGTTGAATTGCATTACCTCAAGAACTCTGATGACTGAGTTAATCCTCACTGTGCAGATGAGGAAACAGAGAGATGAACTAGCTTCACCAAGCTCTCAGTCAGTGAGCCCTCAGAAGGTATTTAAACCTGCCTTTGAGATGCAATAACCTATAGTTCTTGAAATAACTGGCAGCCGCCCACCCACCAAGCTACCTGGGAGTTAGGAGCTGGGTTCTGTTCTCAAATGCATTAGCTTTCCTTAATCTAAAATTTTCCCCCTCTGGTATAATTATTCTTCTTCCTTCCCCTCCTCCTTTGTACTTGGCTCTGATTTGGTTACTTTTCTGCTAATGGCTCCAGGTTTTACTGTATCTGCGTTTTGAATTGTAAGCCACCTCAAATCTTTTTTGGAGGTGGGAAGGGTATAAATAAATACAAAGGCAAAGTTTTCCTTTTAAAGATGACATGTAGTAAGAGAAAGTGAGAAAGAGTATGCCCATGATCACACATGGAGATGTATATAGGCTCTGCGTGGACGCCTCCAGGAACTGCCCAGTGCTCCCTCTGACCCAGCCACCGAGAGACTGATGCTAGGTGTCCTGACAGAACACAGAGGGCTCAGCCTGTCGTCCCTCAAGCTGGGTGGTCCGCCACAACAGACTTTCCTTTTCCTTCACCCCGTGAGAAACTACAGGATGGAAGGAGTAGGGAGAGCTTGGGAGGGCATAGAGGCTGGGGGAAGCTAACTTTTCTAGGACCTTCTCTGGCTCCGCTTGGTACCGCCAGAAAGGAGCATCTACTTGAAAGACTATAGACTCTAGCTCACTATCACAATGAGTCTAAGGCTAGGGAGGGCATCCCATCAGCACCAAACGGAACCAATGTACAATGTATAGCACTGTTTTTAATATCAAAAAGGAAACCACCAGAATGTATTTTATTTGAGGTTTGCTGTAGTCTCCCCACAGTCCTAGTGCCAGCCCAGGACCCCTGGCTGTCAAGGTCACAGAAAGAGGCCAGCTGCCGCCTCTGCCCATCATTTCCCCAAGTGAGGAACCACAATAGTCTACCTCTTCTGCCAAGTTGATGATGCTCACGTTAAAAGAAAATGAATAAAATAGGGCAGAGTATTGTCCTGAGTTTTTCCTCCCCAGGAGGGAGGCTATGGGCTGGCCAGAAGGTTGGATTTGTGAATTTGCTTGGGTCTTTCAGGATGGGATTAGGGTGGACAGCGTTTTTCCAAAACTTCTCCCAACTCTCCCACATGCCCTGATACCTGCTTGAGTAACAGGATGAAGCTCAAAGCTGAGCAAAGAAGGGAGTTGGAAAAGGACCATTGTACTAGGGGGCTTTGCCACGGGAGGAGGGCCTGCCAGCCCTCAGTACCCGAGGGGAGCCTACTGTTCTTCCTCCAGGTCTGAATAAAATGTACTCTATGCTCAGATCCACTAGACAAAGGAAGGAGAGATGAAAATGGGTGTTTGACTACACACTCATGTACGTGGAGTTCATCTCCAAGCTTCCCAGAAAGCAGCTGCCCAACAAATCCCTTCCGATGCTGTCTGTTTGGGAGCCTCCTGCGCGATAATCCTCTGGATGGAATATTCCAGAAATCCGATACAAATCACCGACCTTTTATCTCACCTGAAGACTCACGCTCCATAGAACATATAGCGTATATGTCAGTCTACATACAGATGGTGCCTTTCTGAGCAGATGTTGCCACGTTTTTAGGCATGATACACTTTCCAATATCTAAATCTATTTTGTCCTGGCGATATGGGTGCAAAATTATAAATTATAGAGATCAGAGCCCAGAAAATAGCTGCATCTAGAGACATTTCAAAATCAAAACTCGCATCCCTTGGAAAACCCTTTTTCATCGTTTGTGACCAACCAAAAGGCCTATTGTTTCGACATACTCATAAATAACTTGAATCTGGCATATGCTTTTGTACCAAACAGAAGATGAATAAATTAAATTTGATTTACAACCTTTTTCATTTTTATTAGCGGTGCTCTGACGAGTTTATGTAAGGGACGTGCCAGAGTAGTCACGCCAAATGTTTTAAGGCATTGGTATTGATATTATATAAATTAAGGTGTTTTAATTTGCATTCTTTAATTAACTAAATACTGGCAGAAAAATAAAACACCAGGGCAGCCCTGACTTATTGCCTCTATTAAACTGCTGATGTCTCCAAAAAGATGCTTTAAGTAATCCAATTCATGCAGAGTGGGGAGGCAGCGGGTATTAACGCTCTTATTTGGCAAAACATACTGAGATTTGAGAAACTAACATCCTGCTTTGCTTGCAGGATGGTTTGAGGGGGCGGGTGTGCTCTCAAACGGTCTGAATTCATGTCCCCAAGAAGGAAGTTGACCAAATGTTTTAACTACCCATCCAGCAGAGTCTGACCTAAAGATTGAGTCAAGGGGCAGCCCAGCCCCGCCACTCACTGGGCATCAGCGGGCCCCTGGGTGCAGGGCACTGCAGACCTGGCTGTGTCACTGCCCATCTAAGAGATGAGCTGGTTGAATTGATTCACGGGGTCCTATATCAACATGATCGTATCCAGAAATCAAGGAGAAAAATAGTCAAAGATCTTAATTAAAGTGGAGCTAGCTGCGGCAGTTTCCCAAACCACAAAGAAAAAACAAGGCTTCTTCAAAGATATGCCAAGAGAAGTCCAGCTCCTTCCATGCGCTGGGTCCTGTCAGCACCTCCTGAGACTTCTTTAAAACCCGCTGTTCCGGCAGAGACCGTCACTCCTTTTCCACCCAAGTTCATTCTCCCTTTTTCTGACCTTCCCTTCTTTGTTCTTGATGTTTGCCCTCTGTTTCTCTTCTCCTAAAGATCAGGGAAGTCTCATCTTCTGTCACTGTCCCTCCAGACTTGTAGGCAGGAGCAGCTATAAGAAGCAGACTATAAATTCCAGTTGTTGGCTGTAGGAAAGACTCCCAAACACAGGTGAGAAAATTGTATTTCTCTCCCCTACGCCCCCAGGGAATGAGAAATCTGTACCACAGCCTTTACTGCGCTCTTGCTGTTCTGAGGGGGTCCAGCCTGGAGTGTCTGCCCAGATGGGAAGCATCTGTCAAAGGCGGAGATCGGGGGCCTCATGGGTATCTGTTGAGTTGACTGGGGACATCGCACAAGGAGAGGTGGGTCTGGGGAGGGGAGGTCCCCCTTCTCCTTGCCCCTACATGGCCTGTACATGCTCATACAGCATAGCCTTTAGAGACGGTCCCGTAAGAAGCAGTCCCAGAGCAACTATTGCCCTGGCCTCTGAGTTCGGTCATTACACAATGTCCCTTCCCCAGCTTTCCTCGGGGATGCTTTTCTTGATTTGTTCCAGGAGTAAAGGATGAATTCCAACTTTTAATAAGGAAAATACCACTCTCTTTTGCCAGCATTCTATTTCCCCCTGCACCCCTCCCCCCACCAAAAAATCTCACTTTCTTGTCATTTCCCATTTTGCATCTCTGTCAGTTGTTTTAAAACAACTGTTTTAAAACATGTCTCCTATCATAAATAAGATTGGCATTATGCATTTTGACTGCAATGGTGAAAATTCACCCATCTTAGAGAGGAGAGGGGACTGTGAGCCCCTTCAGACCTGATGAACAGGAAAAAAAAAATGTAAGGAAAAGGACACAGTCTCTTTGTTGGTGTAACTACTGTCATTTTTCTGGATTGGATTTTTTTTTTTTTTACTAATTCATTGATTTACTTATATAAGGAAATAATGAGAAAAACAAAGACACTCCAGCAGAAAGCGGCTGCACTGAACTTAGCAACGACAGGCCCTGGAAGACATGAAGGGGGCCTTAGGGGTCCTGAGGAAGGTTCTTCAAGACAGTGGAATTCTACTTTAGACAACCTGGAAGGTAAATTTATCCTGATTCCATGAACCTGTCAACACTGCCCTGGCATCACAGAGTCAAGGTCGCTAACAAAAAGTGAGCTTTGACTGTGGCCCAAGGAGGCCCAGGAGTAGCATGGAAAGCAAGGAGGCAAAAGCGAGGCTGGAGCTGCCTGGCTCTGCCACGAGAAGTGGCACCTGCCCGAACGCCCAGGGAACGCTTGGCAAATGGTTGATAAAGCAGAAAACTCATCATCTCAACCCTTGTTGAGAAATCATCTATACGTGCCCTTTTGTACCTTTGAATTCTGCAGGCAGTACCTGTTCAAAAATAAAAACAACAAAATGAAGACACTCACCTTGGTGAGCACTCTACCAACAACAATCACTGATTAATGATTGATTCCCTGAGGTGATGCCGTCCAGACCTGCACAGGCCTCGTTCTGGAAATTCACAGCTAGGACTGGAGACGAACCTCTACTACCACTACCAAAACCATTTTATGTACCATCCTGGATGAGAACCTCTGTCTTTTAGTGAACATGAACAACAACAAAAAAAAGTCTAGATAATCCAAGTTCATGTTAGGCTCACTTATTGGGAAGTTTGCTAAATTAAAATAGGTGTCTGTCAGTAGCTTGGATTCTTTTAGGCCAGACTTGATTATTTCTCGCCTTTTTCTACTAAATGAGGGAGATGGTGGCAAGAGGGGAAAGAAGAGAGGGAAGCAGGCATGTTTTCTTAAATCCAAAGAGGGAAAAGGAACCTCCTCTTAGTAAGCCTTCAAAGTTCTCCACTTGAGTGTGACCAGAGGGCCCCAGGATATCCCTCTGTTTTCTTGCCTGATTCCCCCAGCTACACTCTCAGTTCACTCCAAGGCTCTCCTAGCCCCCTTCTTAAAAGGGGTTTGATTTGAATACAGATAGCTTTGGCCCAGCAGTTCTACTCCTAGGAAATCCATCCTACAGTTAGAGTAGCACACATGGAAAATAATATACATGAAGCCGTCTGAATGTCTGCCAGTAAGGAACCAGTTAGAAGAACTGGGTAAAAGCAGAAATCTTTGTCAATGTAATGATGGGGTGAACCTGAATAAATAAATAAATAAAACAGAAGCCCATGACACCATCCCCAAAATATATTAATTCTTCTAAAGCAATGGCATGAGTTTCTATGCCAATGTTTGGGTATAAATGAGGGAAAGAACATACATGTATTTGCTAATCCATGTACAAAATAGCTGTGGAAGGATGGACAATAAACTCATAGCATCGATGCCTCAGGGAGGGAGCTTACATACCTACAGGGAGGTTTTCTAACTGTCCATTCTCACAACTTTGGAATCGGGTGCTACGGGAACACACTTCAACATAAATAAATGCATTCTTCATTAAATAAAAATAATTTAAATCACTTTTAAAGGGGGCTGGTTATGTAAATCCCTGCTCTGAATAGACCACTATACTTGCAGCAGTAGGGCTGGTTTGGGACCCCACCTCTCAGGTTTCCTTCTCTGAGCAGAGGCTGGCAGAGGGCCACAGAAATAAACACTCCTCGAAATTGCTCTGACATCTTGGAATTTGGCTTTATCAAACACAACCAGTGATAATCGAGACACTGCCTGAGCGGCTCTCCCCTTTTCTAATTGCATTTGCTGAAATGAGTTTGGAACTGCACATCCCAGGTGGTTGGAAGCCCAGCCTAGAAAGGCTCCTGCTTAGGGCAAGCTTAGAGGCTTATCCACCAGAAGTGGGGGATCATGGAAACATCATCACCTTCATGGCTGGAGCCCACAGAAGGGTCAGAAGCAGATGTGACGCCAGCCCTGTGCAACTGAGATACTCACAGTCTGCCACCCACCAAGGTCTTCTGGAGGCCCAAGAGCACCAGTTGGTTCCGGCCAGGGGAAGCTCAGTGCATGGGGGGCAGCTGTTTGTGTAAGCATGGTCCCCGCTTCCCTTTCAGGGGCCTTTCCCTCTACTCCTGGACTCCCCACATACCCAGATAGGAGACAGAGCATGAACACACCTAGCATGGATTACACAGGCCCCCAGAAAGCAGCAGTGAGTGTTGGTGGGGTCAAATTTAACTTTGAGTAAATGCACTTCAGAATACTGGGTACTCAGTAGGATTTAAGTTTGGGTCTCCTGACTTTTTTTTCTAATCTGCAAATGAAGCACACAGACGCCCAAAGGGAAGAGCTGCCCTGCCTTTCAGGAACTGTGGGAAGTGCCCACCAGAGGGGCCGGAGGCCTGAACTCAAGGGCCTGCCTGGTCCTTACTACCGCAGCACTGCCTGGGGCCTGCACCTATCAAGTGGCCATTAGGAGTGATGGAATGAATGAACTTCAGGTCAGGTACTGAATGAGTGTGCTTCTGCTTCCTTCCCTGCCTCAGTTTCCTGTCTACCATATTCTCCTTCCTCTGGATGAAAGGAAAATCCTGACCCAGAAGCCCAGGGCTCTGGAAAATGAAGAAAGCCATTGGTTTTTCAGCTTCTCCTGCTGTTCTGTTCCTGCGATAGCCTCTCCCTCAAATGCTTCTCAGAAGATTGGCTTAGGAAACCACTTCTTGGACTGAGTCCCGGTTCTACCACTTTCTGGCTGTGTAACTTGGGCAAGTTACTTAACCTCTCAGGGCCTCAGGGCTATGCTTATCGAACAGGCCTCACAGCAGTCCCCCTCCACGGTTTGTTGTGAGAAATAAATGCATTATTATAATGTGACCAGCTCAGAACAGCCTCTGGCACAGGGTAAGTGCTCAATAAACATTATTATTACCCTGGTGACAGACTCACTGGCTGCTAATCACAGTTGAGGTGTTAGCTAATGACTGCAGGTAGGATTCCTTGCAGAAGTATTTGGAACTGAAAAGAGGAATCTTTTAGAACTGAAGGCCCAAAGTAACAAAGTGTCAGGGGTGAATGCTCCAGGCTAAGGTTGATATATGGGGCGGGGCAGAGGCGAGGAGCAGGGCTTCAAAAGCGCACCTCCAGCACCCTCTCTCCCAGACCAGCCCTGCCTGTGTCCCGGGGGCTGATAGGAGATAAATGAAACCACTTCTTCAAAGCACCCTGCTCAAGGACCCAGATCAAACACTGGGGCTTGAAGATAAGCTTCAGCCTACAGAGCCTTTTTGCCCATTCCTTCCCCCAACATCTCCAAAGGAAATTCTAGAGGGAGGAAAAGTAGTTAATTCCTCCTTCTTTTTTAATGAGGAGTTACCTCCCCAGCCACATGGCGATGGGCTGGGAGATGGGAGAATCAGGAAGGGAGAAAGGAAGGCCTCTGCCAGTGGCTCGCTATGGGACTGCAGACTCCCCCATAAGCTCGCAGAGCCCAATGCTTCATCTGTCAAAAGGGATTAAAAACACCTGCCCAAATACCTCAGAAAATTCTGAAATGATGAACACAAACATGTATTTAGGAAAAGACACTTTGACATGTTTTTAGAGCTCCCATTTTGAAAAATACAAAGTCATCCACCTTGAATCTTTTGGGGACTGTGAGGTGAAATATAATAAATAGCCCTCCGTATGTAAAATTCCTGTTTTCATTCTTCAACAAACATTCAGTGGGCATTTAGGGCATTCACACTGTCTGGATTCACATCCCAGCCCCACCTTGTATCACCCAGGACCTTGTGCAAGTCACTTAATTCCACTGGGCCTCAACTTCCTCCCCTCTGAATGGGGGTGTCAGTAGGACCTACCTCCTAATGACAGGGCCTACCAAATTCTGTGATAGGATTAAATGAGATAATGTGTGCTAAATGCTGGCATCAACGCTCACCTCTCAGTGTTGGCAACTGGGACGATGACAGTTAAACACCCTACTAAGCAGTAAGAATACAAAGGATGTGGACAATCCAGAAGCATTAGGAGTCCAGTGGAAGGATGGACAAGTAAACAAACAACAGCAGATGCCAGGCAATAAGTATAATAATAAAGAGGGAGTTACTTGAGTGGGTTCCCCAAAGGCCAACGGTTCTTACTTGAACCCCGTTGCTTCTCAGACCGCTCTGGAGATCTCCTGCCCCTGGGCTGTGTCTGAAGCCCTAGAGGGGCCAGACGAGGAAGTGGGTCCTTGTGCCCAGAGCTCACTGCACTAAATCAGGGCTCCTGGCCAAGGCAGTAGTTGCCAGCCGCTGAAAGATATTAGGCGCCAGAGAGGAAAACCAAGTTCTCCATGAGGCAGACTTTTCAGAGTTCTTACAGCTTGTAAAAAAAAAATGTAAATAGTTACCCAGTGAGATATTATTTCATGTTGTTGCCATTAGGGTTTGAGTGTTATGCAGAGAGAGGCGATCATTCAGGCAATTCCGCTTCAGCTAGGCCTGGAAACCCCACATTAACCCCACCCAACACATCTACCGCCTCTTGCTCTCTATCTGACTCAGGCATTTTTTTCCTGGGTGGCAAATTTTATGTAAACTAAAGCCTTGGAAAAAAAAGTCTATAAATATTCTGAATTTCCTAAAGGATTTCCTTAACGGCTTCTGAGGGGCATTTGTTAAAAAAAAGACACATTTGATTGGAGGCTGGGAGGGGGTACTCTCATCTGGGTAGAAACCTAGGACAGCTTGGGTTTTCTGGTGGGTTCCCTGGCTGAGATCCTCCGGATCTGTTTGCTGCTATGGCTGCTCTGCAGGGCGACTGCCCCTACAGAGGCAGGTGGCCGCATGGACAGCCATCATTTACCTGGGACTTCCTTTGTGCAAAGCACTAAACAGGTGACATGCAGGGTCTGCTTTTGGCCTCCCGACTTTGAGGTGGCCACCCTTACGTTTACACAGGATGGAACCGAAGCTTAGGGACATTTACTGACCCAGGACAACCCCAGCCAGTGGTCAGAGGTGGGGCTCTGAAAGACCTGACTCCAGGTGACTGCACTGCCACACTGGGTTAGGGACTAACCTCCCTATGCCTCAGTCTCTCCACGTGTAAATGGCAAAGGTTACAACAGTGCCTGATACATAAGCGCCTGACACCCAGAACTGCTATTCTTCACTGCAATGGTGTGGGGCATTCTCCAACAGCCCTTAGCCCTGTCCTGTATTACTGGTGCTACTCACTTCCAGGGCTATGTGAGAAGGTCCTGGAGAGAGGGAGGTCCCTTCGCCAGTCTTCTGCAAGGGCAGGACGTGTACCATATGCCCAGTACGACTTGCACGAGCTTTTCAACACACTCCTAGCACAATGCTCTGCCCACAGCAGGCTTGCAGTAAACAGCCCAGCTGAATACCGAGCCTTATTCCCTCCCAGGTGACAAGCCATTCCTTTGCAAATTGTCCTTGCTTTAGGCTACTAGGGCCCCAATTAGGACTGCATAGGTTAGTGTTTCAGCTAAGCCAACGTCAAATACTGATTGATTGTAATCATCGTTCAGGAGTGTTTTAATAGGGCTCTGGCCTGGCTAAGTATGGTTTTCCAATTTCTCTCTTAAGGTGATAGTAGCAGGAAGAGCCTCCCTACTGTCTTGCTAGCACTTTCCAGGAAGGGGAACCAAGCCTGGTCTCCACCCCAGTGCTGTCTGGCACCCACGTTCCTGTAAGTGATCACTGCTGTGAGCTAGGGCAGTGGGTATCTTTTAAAGGACAATATGTTATTACCTAGGCAAATTCCTCACCCTCCACCCAGTCTGGCCTCATCTCCTCCTGTCTCATTCCTTCAATCATTCACTACCTTTTTCTTCTCTTATCCCCGCTAACAAGAGAGCAAATATTCTATCGTCCTTGTCCTGCCTTCTCCGCCCCCCCCTCCTTTCTCCCACCTCCTGCCCCTCTTTTCCTTCCGAATTCCTAAATTTGCCTTTTCTCTCTCTTCCCCTCCGCTTTGCTCCCGACTGATTCCCTATTAATCATTCCTAACACACATCTGCTTGGGTCCTAGGAGTTCCTGGCCAGCTCTCCCAGCTGAGTTGGTTACAATGATCCAGAAGGAGCCTTTCATCTTTCACTGTTCCCTAGGCCTTCCCTCTTCCCAGCCCTTCCTCCTTCAAGGTGCCTGCCAAGGCCCACGTTGTCCCATTCCAGCGTTTTCTTTCTATAGAACAGCCTCCCAAAGGCCTTGAAGGTTGAAGCAGCCCTGCAGTGGACTTCCAGCCCTGCAGTGGACTTTTAAACGTGCTGGTGGTAAGGGTAGTGATGTCAGAACACAGAGACTGTCATGAGAAGAGCTGGGGGGGTGGGGATAGAGGCCCCCACAATAAAATTAACAGGGCCTCCCCCTCTTCTTGCTGCAGTATAGAGGACATCCCCCAGTCAGGGCAGCCCTTGACATTCGTTTTACCCTGATTTTACTAGGATTAAAGTTGAGGTAGGGAAAGCCTATGTAATTTCTACAAGGTCTGTACATACTGCCCAGAAAACACCATGGATCGAGGGAGCAGATTTAATTTAGTATATGACTGATGGCGCCTGGGAGTAGTGCCTGCTGTCCTCTTTCCTGAGCATGATAAAGCTTCGTGATTGCTATTTATTATTTCTGGGATAGCTATTTATTTGTTTGAAGAACCCCTCTGGAATCGCCTATCCTCATCTTGAGTTCTCATGTTGTCTCAAGGCGTAGACGAACGCGGCGGAATCAGGGATGGGTAGTCCTGGCGCAAGAAGCCCCGAGTGACGGGCCTGACAATCAGAGTGATGGATTGGGGCTGGGAAAGCGGTACTCCAAGCGAGGCGGCGACACCAGCGCGCCTCCACTGGCCGCCGAGAGCGCAAGGAGAGGCGGTCTCCCCAGACGCCGGCGCACAAAGGAGCAGCTTCACCTTCTGCTGATCTGCGGGCCGGAAACTTTAATGTCAGTACTATGACTATGTAAAATATCTGCAATGCACACTTTATCCAAAAGGCGCGGAGATGGAGGCGGGGAGTAGAGGAGGGTAGAGAGGGCCAGTTATTTTTAATAAAAAGTTTTTACTCCTAAATTTCCCTAAGAAAAGCTAGTGCATTTTTTCCCCGCGACAAGAAAATGATGGGGGTGGGGGGAGTGGGGATGGCGCATCTCTGGAGTTTGTATCGACGTGCAGCACTCGGAGATCCCCTTCCTCTGGGATACTGGCCTCTCCAGTGATCCCGGGTCCCCCCAAAATAGCAGCTAGGCGCGGCGCAGCGAGGGGATTTTATGCCCCAGAACAGGGCACGGAAAGGAACCCGAAACATCTCAACACCGAACCTATAAATCAGTGCGCAGGCTCCGCGCTGCAGGCGGGTCCGGGCGGCGCGCACAGCCGAGGAAACCGCGCTTCATCGCGACTATCTCACCCCGGAAGGGAGTCCTCGAACTTGCAGGCTTGGGACAGGACAGGCTCAAAGTAGTTGGAGCGGCTTACGCCGCGTACCGAGAACCGTGGATGCCTCCGAGGCTCGGGCGCTTCCAAGAGAGTACATCCGGGAGAAAGCCCTCTAGAGGAAGAGAGCTGGACCGGAGCAGGGCCAGAGCAGGGCCAGAGCAAGGCTGGGGCTCTGGAGGTGCCACCCGCACCCGAGAGGCCTCCGGGAGGCGGGGACTCTGCAGTACCGGAGCCAGCGGCGCGCGCGCCAATCCCCGCCCCACCCCACCCCCCACCCCACCCCACCCCACCCCACCCCACCCCAATCCACCCTACCCCAGACACGCTCGGCCGGCGGGTGACTGCCCCCGCCAGCACCATTCCTGGCTGTACGAAGGGATAGGAGGAGAGACGCGACAGGGAAAGCAGCGGAGGCTAGGGCGCAGAGCCCGGGGTCCTGGAGCAGCCCCAACCTCTCTGGGATCCCCGGGCCCGGGCGGCCCAGTGGGGGAAGGGGAAGAGTAGCACGGCTGGTGAAGGCCGAGGCGGCGGCGGCGCGCGGACGAGGCCCCTTTAAGGCTCTCCCCGCCCACCGGCGGCGCCGGCCTCCGCCCGCCGCTCTCCCCGCCCCGGGGTCCCGGCGAGAGCTGCGATTGGGCGGGCGCGGTGATCCCTTTGAAGTGTGGCTGCCGATCGCGGCTATTTGACGTGCTGCTCGCGGAAGGCGAAGGTTTTTGTGTAGCTCGCCGGGGCCAGCGGCGGCGGTGGAGGAGGGGTGGAGGCGCAGCGACTGCTGCACCGCGCTCGACGCTGCGGAGCGAGCCCACCCGCCCCGGGAGCTCGCCACCCCAGTGCTCCCCCGCCCCCCCAGTGGCGCTGCCTCCTCCAAATGAGCGATTCGCCCGCTGGATCTAACCCAAGGACACCCGAAAGCAGCGGCAGCGGCGGCGGCGGGAAGAGGCCGGCGGTGTCCCTCTTGCCCCCGGCGGACCCCCTGCGCCAGGCGAACCGGCTCCCTATCAGGGTCCTGAAGATGCTGAGCGCTCACACCGGCCACCTTCTGCACCCGGAGTACCTGCAGCCGCTGTCCTCTACTCCCGTCAGCCCCATTGAGGTCAGTCTACTGGTCGCTGTCCGCCCAGCGCCGGCTCCAATCCGCCCACCACCGCCGGTCTGGCGCCCCTACTCCCTGCGCCCCGGGGCACGGTGCGACCTCAGGTCCGGCCACGCTGGCGGACGGGGTGAGGAGGCCGGGAGATCGGAGTCCACCCGGCTCTCCCCAGGCTTCTCCGTGTGGAAGGCTCCCCTTCCACGCTCGCCCTTCGCAGCTACGTGTTCTTTTTCGGATTGGGTTTGCTCTTGGAGTCTCCACTGGGTGCTTTACTTTTCGTCCGGCACCCAGTTCCCAAGCCGGAGATCTCTCCTGCGCCTTTCCCGCCCACCCCCCACCGCCGGGTTTGTTCTCTCTGAAGTTCGGGTCGCTGGGTCCCACTCCGCCTCTGCCCCATCCAGTTCGGGATCACTACGCCCAGGCGCTACCCTCGATCCCAGGTCTTTCTTCCTCCCACTTCCCTGGGTGCCCTCCCCGGAGGGAGGGGCTACTAAACGCCAACGACAGCCCTCGCTTCAGAAGGCGGCTGTCGCCGCTCCTACCCCGCGGTGCCACCGCCAGAAACCCGTCCCAAGCGAAGTTCCCCAAACTGATGAAATAAGTTTTTCCCTGAACGTAGAGGAGGTGGGGAGATTGGAGGGAAGGGGCGAGACACAGCCCCTCCCCCAGCCCCGACTTCGGAAGAGTCACCTCCTGCGCGGCCTGGGGTGGACTGCTTCCTGCCTCTGCACCTTCCCCAGAGCTTAGGGCTCACTCCGGGTCCCAGTGGAGCAAGGGGTCCCAACGACGCGCCCCGTGAGCGCGGTTCCGCCCAGCTGCCCCGCCCCCCGCGGGGCTCGCGCTCAGACCCTCTCCCCCAGGCCTCCCCGCGCACCCCCGCCGCCGTGCTCTGTGCGCCCACCCAGCTCCGCGGGCACCCCCGCTGGCTCCGTTCGTCTCATAGTCTCACCCCTTTCTCCCTCCCCTTGCCGCTGTCTCCCACAGCTGGACGCCAAGAAGAGTCCTTTGGCCCTGCTGGCCCAGACTTGCTCGCAGATCGGTAAGCCGGACCCGCCGCCCTCGTCCAAGCTCAACTCGGTGGCGGTGGCGGCGGCCAACGGGCTGGGAGCGGAGAAGGACCCCGGCCGCTCCGCCTCTGGAGCCACCTCCGCGTCTGCGGCCCTCAAGCAGCTGGGGGACTCCCCTGCCGAGGACAAGTCCAGCTTCAAGCCCTACTCAAAGGGTGCCGGCGGCGGCGACACCCGCAAAGACAGTGGCTCCTCCTCTGTGTCCTCCACGTCCTCCTCCTCCTCCTTGTCCCCGGGAGACAAGGCGGGCTTCAGAGTCCCCAGCGCCGCCTGCACGCCCTTTCCCCCGCATGGAGCGCCCGTCTCCGCGTCGTCGTCCTCGTCCTCGCCCGGTGGCTCTCGAGGCGGCTCCCCGCACCACTCTGACTGCAAGAATGGCGGCGGGGAGCTGGACAAAAAAGACCAGGAGCCCAAGCCCAGCCCGGAGGCTGCGGCCATGAGCCGCGGCGGCAGTGGGGAGCCCGGCACCCACGGCGGCGGTGCCGAGGCCGGGGCCTCCGGGCGCAAGTCCGAGCCGCCCTCCACGCTGGTGGGGGCCGGCCACGTGGCACCCGTGTCACCCTACAAACCCGGCCACTCGGTATTTCCGCTGCCACCCTCCAGCATCGGCTACCATGGCTCCATCGTGGGCGCCTACGCCGGCTACCCGTCCCAGTTCGTGCCTGGCCTGGATCCTAGCAAGTCTGGCCTTGTGGGAGGCCAGCTTTCGGGGGGCCTGGGCCTGCCACCTGGCAAGCCCCCCAGCTCCAGCCCGCTCACGGGGGCCTCCCCGCCCTCCTTCCTGCAGGGATTATGCCGCGACCCCTACTGCCTGGGAGGTTACCACAGCGCCTCGCACCTCGGCGGCTCCAGCTGTTCCACTTGCAGCGCGCACGACCCGGCTGGGCCCAGCCTGAAGGCAGGGGGCTACCCTCTGGTGTACCCTGGGCACCCACTGCAGCCCGCAGCGCTCTCGTCCAGCGCCGCCCAGGCCGCACTCCCCGGCCACCCGCTCTACACCTACGGCTTCATGCTGCAGAACGAACCGCTGCCTCACAGCTGCAATTGGGTGGCGGCCAGCGGGCCATGCGACAAGCGCTTCGCCACCTCGGAGGAGCTGCTCAGCCACCTACGGACCCACACAGCCCTGCCGGGCGCGGAGAAACTTCTGGCCGCCTATCCTGGGGCTTCGGGCCTGGGCAGCGCAGCTGCAGCTGCCGCGGCCGCCGCCTCCTGCCACCTGCACCTTCCCCCGCCCACTGCCCCGGGCAGCCCCGGGTCGCTGTCATTGCGGAGTCCACACACTTTGGGGCTAAGCCGGTACCACCCCTATGGCAAGAGCCACTTATCCACAGCTGGGGGCCTGGCCATGCAGTCCCTCCCCACAGCCGGACCCTACTACTCACCGTATGCGCTGTACGGACAGAGACTAGCCTCAGCCTCCGCGCTCGGATACCAGTAACTACAGCTCTTCCTTCCGCCCCAGCCCTAACCCCCTTCCCCCTTCGCCTCCCTTCCACCACCGCCTGGCCACTGCAACCTCCTCTACTGCTTGTCCCTGCCGGGATTCCCGCCCAGACCCTTCCCACTGGACTGTGTATTTATTTACTATAATGTTAGCTTACAAGCTGGGAATATAAGTGCATTAACGGCCCACACGAGTCAATGGTATGCAAAAAGTCTGTGTTCCCCCAAATAATAATATTAATCACAAATAACATGTTCCCCGCCCCTCTTCCTTTTATTTTTTTTCTTTTTCTTAGATGTAAATTTAAATTTTTTTTCCTTTTTTTTTTCCCTGATTGGTTTGGTTTCAGGGGAGGAGGGAGATTTGGGTTTCTGGGTACTTCCATTTGTTTGTTTACCCTTCCTGGGGAGTTTCTTGCATGCTTCTTAACAGTTAAAACTACTTTCCCCATCTCTTTTCCCCTCTCACCCCTTCATTCCCTCCCATTTTCTTCCATTCGAAGTTGTTTTTTCCTTTGTACAAGTAACAGAGAGGAGATATTTTTTTGTAACTCATTTGGGGGGGTGGCAGAGTGCGGCCTTTGTGGAGGGAGCTTTTTCGTTCTGTTGACCCGGAACTCTGCTCTGTGACTCCTGCACCGCGACCCTCTCTTCCTAGGGTCCTTGGTCTGCACCGTGGCCCCCAAAATTAGAGCCTTGCTCCCCTAACTTGCTCTGAACACAGAAAGCCACGACCCCACCAGCAGGCTTCCCCGAGAAAGGGGTCCAAGTGGCCTCGGGAAGAGCCTTTCTACCTTCTATACTCTTCCCAGCCCCACACAGTCCAGGGTCAACACTGCCCTCTGGGTAGAGGACCTGTAGGGCTGGCTCATCATACTCACCCTAAAGGTCCTAGAAGGCTCTGCTGGCATGAAACTTTGCTCTTTATATTTTGCGAAGCGGTTTTATAGTTATTGCTTATCTGTTATTGGGGCAGTCCCTCTCCCGGGGGTGGGGTGGGGTCAGTGACTTTTCCTAGACCTCCCCCCCCACAAAGCAGACCAGTGGCAGTATATCCGCAGGCAGTGCAACCTTGTTAGCTCCGTTGGGGGAAGGCTGGGGAGTCAGGGATCACATAGATCACAGCAGTCCGGGCGCCCCCTCCCAGGCCTGACCCCACAGAGTCCCCACAGGTGGCCGTGGGATTCCGTGGGCTCCTCAGTGACTGGGATCGGAGACTCTCGGGCCCCTGGATCTTCTCACCACACCTTCCCTCCCTCCTGGTCTCATGCAGCAGTGAGGGAGCCACGGGGCCTGTTTGGGATGAATAGAGCTCTCCCTTGGTAAGACTTATTTTGTTAATAAATGGAATACTTGGCTATATTCACACGGTGGTGTGTTTCTCTCTTGCCTCACCCCTCTTGTCCCACATCCAGACACCTAAGCAGATGGCCCTCTTTTATTCTTGTTTAAAATACCTTATGGTTTCCTTCTGAGACTTCCGTTCAAGGGTGAGTTTTAATGCCTTTCTTCCAGAAAGGGGGGGAGAAAAAAAACAAAACTACCAGCACATTACAAATGACATAAAACCACCTTTTTTTTCCACCTAGTGATTTAGATCCCAGCCTCATTTCAAAGACCTTGACATGTCCTAGGGACAGGGCGGAGGGAGTGTGCAAAGGTGGGTTTTCCTCGGCCTAGATTCGAGGTACAAGGGGCTGAGGGAACCAGGAACCAGGAACCAGGGCCCAGACTCCTAGCAGCAAGGTTCCCGAGCCCTGCGGCCGGACGAAAACGGCGTGTCTCTGGCGCCATCTGGTGGCAGAAAGGCGAGCGACAGGCGCCTGCCCTGACGGCACAGTCCGCGCTTCCCACTCAGATGCGGAGGATTTCCTCTTCCTAACAGTGCCTTTTATACACCTTGAAACCAAAGCGTAAATGCACCTGCTGCGAGAGGTGCCCCGCGAGGCTTGGGGGCTTCTCAAAGCCAGCGCTGCGTTATCGACCTCAGTCATCTGCGCCACCAGACTTCTCTGAACAGGGTTTGGGTTTGCTGCGAAGGCGCAACGGCTGCGAAGGCACCGGGGAATGCGCAACGGCTGACACTGGCTTCTGCCTCCTTGTGCAGGCGAGGGTGGTGTGCTTTTTATCGGGATGGTGGGGCCGGGAAAACCTCCCCGCTGTCTCCCCCGGAGGCCCGAGGAGAGCCGCGCGCCCTCCCCGGTGCCAACTCGCTCCCTCGGGCCGGCCCGGCTCGGGTTCCCTCTCCCCGAAGTTGGCAGCTCTCTGTGGGCGCACCCGGCTCTCGCGGGGTCTCCTGCTCCCGGGTCGTGCAGGTCCCCTGTTGGGCGCGCTTCGAAGTGGCCTTCCTCGCCCCCTCCTGGCCGCGCTCCTTAGCGTCGGGCCCGAGCGGCTTTGGGTTTTATTATTGCGGACGCGTTGTGCTGTTTTGCTTTTGCCTTTTGTGAGGAATGCGGCTTAATTGGCAGTTTGTGCTCCAAAGAGTGCGCGCTTCTGAACGGTCCGTAGGCCCGGAGGTCAAGTGCAGAAGGGGTGGGAGGGCTGTCTGCCTGCGCCTTTCCAGCAGCCCCAAACTCCTGCAGAGCATGGCGGAGCTGGTCCGGCCTCACCCGGCGTCATCCCTCAGACTTGACAGGACCTCAGCCTAAGATGTTTTCTTGGGGTTTTTGGATTAGGGGGTTGTTCGTTGTTTTTTGCCCCTGTATCTTTGTGTCCTGCTGGGATTCCTTCACTAGTCAAAAGAACCTCGGCTTCTTCTGCCGGAAATGAAGTGCGGGCCACCTAAGATCTTACGTGTGGCCCAGGAGCAGGGACCTGAGCTGCTGGCGTCCTTGGGCACCAAGGGGGCTGTCAGGAAGAGGCTGAATGGGCTGGAGAAGTTGCCGAGAGACCAGCTCAGGATTTTCCTGCGAATCATCATTATCCAATTTCTGAGTTCAAATTGGCCTAGATCTTTAGAAGACCTGAAATGTGACAACTTGCTTTGACTTTTTCCTTTTTCTCTGGTGTTTTGTTTGTTGCCGGTTATTTCTTTTGCCTCCTCCCTTCCTCTCCGGTACCCCTCTTCTCTTCAGTTTGTTTTGTTAAGTAGTTGCTGGAACTGCTGGAAATTGCTCCCTCTTCAGGGAGACTTAAGTTTTTCTTCTTAAGCTTCTGGGTCTTCAGACCTCCCTCCCTAAAGTGAACTGGCTCCTGCTGGCCCTGGAGAAAGGAAGAGACCATGTCCAGTAGTAAACACTCCGCGCAGCAGAAGCAACAGTTGTGTGGCTGCTTAGTTTGCACCTGAGAAGTGAGAACACAGGATGGAAACTCCTCAGATGACTGAGTTTCCCCCCAGAAAATGTATTAAGGGCCTTTGCAAACTGGAAAGGATGCCATTGACCTGGTGGAATAAGCTGTCCCCAGCTAAGACTGTGACACCAACAGGCAGGTATTGTCATCTGGAGTGTACCAGTTCACAGCCTGAAATGGCAGCTCTTCTCCCCATAATGGGTAACATTTCCTAAGAAGTGTGGCCTTTTAATTAGCTGATGGGGAGTTTGTTACTTTCCAGTGGCTAAGTTGCCATTAAACAAAATTGCTGTTTTCATAGAGATAATTCTCCCCACCAACTGCTTACCTGCATAATTAATTCATCCAGCAACTCTTTGCTTTAAGACTCACCTCTGCCTTCTATTTCTCCCCTCCTGTCTTCCTAGCCCTCCTCCCCCGCTTCTTCCTAATCTCTCTCAGGCGCCAGAAGTGGGGCCTGTGTTCCCAAGGCACCAGGAAGGGTGGAAGCCACAGAGCTGGAACTTGAGACACTGCACTGTTCCTGGCTCCAGGTCATATTTTCGCACCTCTTGCCTGGTTATTTTTGTGGCCTCGTGGCCAGCAGTGGGAGGAAGGGAGGTGGAGGAGAAGGGGAAAGACGCCCCTGTGTTACAGGTTGGATATAAACAGAATCGCATGGTGTTAAGACTTTTAACTTCTCAGTCATCCCCCGACACCAAACCCACCTCCTGAGAAATCTGTACCCACATAGGAGGTGTGGCCCATCTTTAGGCAGCCGTAATGGCCATAAATGCCCTGCACAGCATACCATGGTGTCTCTCAATATATGAACTAACTCCTTCCTAATGTATGCCTGGGCTACCGTGGAATTCATCTTACAATAATCCTGAAGCTCTGCACTTTATTAATCATTCTGTAAGGGAAGCTGCACTCCAGCTTTCTGTTTGATTTGATTTCATTCATCCTGTCTTTTTGCAAAATAGATGGTTGAGTGCATCCGATAATGTACAGTTTAATTTGGAGCACTATGGGTTTGAATTACCATTTTCATAATGTGCTGTGCATTAATGTGTTACATCATTTATAAAGAGGAATGTGTGATTTTAAAACTTTCTCCTGAAAGCCAAAGTCACCTAAAGGAAACAAAGCCACATCACAGGGACCCATCTTCTTGCCTCGCTACCAGAGAAATGCCTGCCTCCCCAGCCCTGGGTTAAATCTGCCAAAGCTCGTAAAACCCAACATGAGGCTTTTGTGCTCACATAACGCAGGTGGGTGTCAAGGTTGGGGGGGAACTTGCACATGTCTGCCCGGGAGCCATCAATGGCGGTACAAAGCTCCCGGTCATTATTGCATAACTACAGCTTTGCAGCCAACCAACTCGGTTGGAGGAGACCTCCAGTGGACGGCTCTCGGTCCACCCTGATCCCGGCACTCCCGCCCCAATGGCTGTAATAACACCAGCTGTCTGTTACTCAAACTCTGACTGAGGAGGAAAAAGCACTGATTACCCAAATACAGTCATTAAAGGGGAAATGTGTTTTTAGGACTGTCAGAGTGATTAATGAGGGCTAGCCGTCTTTGCAAATGCGCGTGTTTAGTCTAACTGGCAGCTTCTATTTTCCTATTGATTTATTGCAGCCGTTGCCGGGCCTCGGTGTGTGCGAAGTCAGGCCACTCCACAACTGCGCCCTGTTTAAACAGGAAAAGCATGCACATTTTGTCCGGGAAGGAGGGAGCAGCCTGAAGTCTCCCTTCAGTTCGGTCTCCAGGGACCCAGACCAACAAAGAAAACATTAAAAAGCCGCAGCCTGAGGGAGAAGGAAGGTGCCTCACTTGGTTGTCCCCAGTCACTCAGTTGCAAGGTCAGTGGAGACACACCACAGCCCCTGGACAAAGCCTGCCCATTATGACCCTCAGCATGCCCTCATATTCTCCTCCAGGCCCCCCAAACCAGCTTTCAGCCACTGGGTCCAAGTGCAGGAAAGGGACCCACAGAGGAGGTCCGGGGAGGGAGTAATGAGCAAGGCCAGGCAAATGACATAACCACAGTACCGGGGGGCACTGGTCTGGGGGTGGTGGGGGGAGGGCACGACAGGAGCTTTGTGGGAAATAGATAGAGCCCAGTAGTTGATTTCAACTTTTAAAAAGAGGACGGGGGACTGCAAGAGTAACAGCTACCTCTTCCCACTAATACATTGTATGCCTTGACAAATGATGTATCTAACGAAGAGAGAGAAATGGGAGCTTGAAAATAGAGCCCCAGTATTTGGCGATCATACCTCCAGGCGGTCAGTCATCAAAGCAAATGGCATTTACAGATCCTGTTACATGCCCAGAACAACACTGGATGCCACGAGACCCGGAAGAAAACTCAAGACAAACCTGCACAAGTTAGGCGGGGGACACAAGACGTATCTATGAGGCGGGGAACAAGATACCCTTACATATAATTGTATTTATGCAGCTCTAATAAAGTGCTGAATCACACTTAGAGTGGGGAATACGACTGGCTATAACAAGGTGCTAATCATGCTGATCAGATGGTGGGGCTGCAGAGAGTGGGGGCAAGGGGCCCACTGGACTGATGTTGGGACCTTCCCCTGGGAGCCCCAATCTGTTGGCAGGCTCTCCAGGTCATCTGAGGCTCATCCTCTTTTGAAGGCTGAAAGCTGGGTGAGGCCTTCTTTCCATAGCAGTAAGACGGCTGGGACTTG
The DNA here is from genome assembly GCA_032199065.1 of Smutsia gigantea. Classification (NCBI taxonomy): domain Eukaryota; kingdom Metazoa; phylum Chordata; class Mammalia; order Pholidota; family Manidae; genus Smutsia; species Smutsia gigantea. Next base: position 22,231 of record JAVSCE010018665.1, on the reverse strand, counting down.
AGTCCCTGCACCTGTCACGTTCATTTCTAAAGCAAGTCAAGGAACAGGTCGCACACATACTATATGCAACACATCTGAATTTTCTTCCCTACTCAGCATGTGCCTCCCACAGAGCATGCCAGGCATGGAAATAGTTTGTCCTTCTCCCTAAATGAAGTACCTCTTCAGGTTTTCCCAGGCTGGTGGCATATCACTAGCATTATAATGCTTCCTAAAACAGGAAAAGTTGTCAGTGATTTTGGATCACAGATGAACTGGGAAAACTTTCTCTTAAAAGAAGTTGAACCTGTTGGCTGAGAGGAAACAAAGTAACTGTATTTTATAAACTCCAGAAGGAGGACATGGTATGAGTCTACTTTGGTGACCTTTAGGGCTGTCCTGGAAAGTCCAGAAAGTCTAGTCATTAAACATGCAGTAGAAATAGCATTGAAATGGGAATCCAAAAACCTGGATTTTGTTCTAGTTGTTCTGAAATTTAATTTCCACATGACCTTGAGCAAGTCACTTAATCTCTCCAAGTCTATTTTCCTATTTCTGAAATGAAGTTGTTGGACCCCATAATCTTGAGGTCCTTGCTAACTGGAATAGTCTACGGGTTTATGAGATGTTTACAGAGTGAAGTATTATGGTGGTTCAGGGTTGGTAAGGATGCTTGGTCCCTGGCCCCCACCCCGTCAAATACAATTCTAAAGTTCCTATTAGGACAGCAACTGGGGAAGATCCAGGAAAAGAAACCTTGTGACTTTCCCTCCATAATGGAGGGTAAGTGGAATGTACACAAGAATACTGCAGTGTGGACTTTTCACCCAGAGAACTGACTCCAACACAATGAATTATTAAATGTTTTTTTTTAATTTGATGAAATGCTGAGTAAAGAATGATGCAGGTATTTTAAGGACTGTTTGGGTGCTTAAGTGGGTCAGAAATTATTATTTAAAATAATGTGCAGAACCCAGTGAGGTCACACCAAGAGCTACAAAAAAAATCACATTTTTCATAAGCTACAGTCAATTGCTTTTGGAAAATGGGACTGGGGAGGGAAGAAATGAAAAATAGATAAAAATCAAACCACAGTGAGGGAACCTTGGCTCTGACTGGACAGTGGGTATCTCCACAGTGCTTTGGAACATAAAATAAAATGATCCTTCTGGAGTTTAAATCAGAGCCAGATTTTAGAGTGGAAACAGTAAATTGGAAAATGTCATTGCCTGTTCCTCATGTCCGGTTCACTCTCCTGGATGTGTATCCATGTGAATGTGTGTATGCTTTGTACCCAGTGCAGGAGGACATAGTGGGAATGCTCTTCCTTCCTTCTTACTTTTGACAACTTCAGATATGGGTGTCACCAAACAAATACACAGAAATGATAGGCCTGTCTCACCTGAGAGCATCTCAAGAAGCTTCACTTTGTGTGTGCCACGGCACAATTAAATGGAATAATAGAGGCTGGGCATTGACTACTTACCACAAACCTCTAGTTCCCCTTAATGAAAAAACAGAAATTTGGGAAGGTTAAGTAAATTGCCCAAGATCTCACAGTTAAAGAGCTGTGGAATCATGCTTCTAATTATAGCTCTGGCTATAAAATCTTTTCACTGAACTCAATAGCTTCAGACTTTGTGTCTAGGTGGGTCTGGATGCTACAGGTGGTTAGAATAAAGGGAACTGTCCCATCAAGACATGTTGGCCGGTGTGCCTCCATGTGTGCCTTGGGGTCATGCTATTCAAACTACATCAGTGCTGCCTTTCCTTCTCAAAGCTGAGATGCTGCCCGGTGCAGTGGGTTCGACTCATTCAGTAAACATTACAGAGTTCCCACTACATACAATACTATGGTCTTCTCTGGGGACTAAAAAGTTGAGAGAGACACTGGTCTTGCCTCAAAGAACTTACACTCTAGTAGGAGATAGATGATGGGTAAGCCAATTAAGTTATGATGCACTAAGAGCTGTATTAATGCTGTTGCAGTAGTCTGTATAGGCTAGGACTTGGGGCAGTAATACACTTAACACCTAAATCTCAGGGGCTTAACACAGCAAAGGCTTATTTTTCATTAATACTACATCTCCATGGGGCATATCAGGGTTTGACCACAGAAGCAAAACAACGAAAATCGTAAGGCATTTATTGCAAGTTGTGGTGGCTTGCTAAGCAAGTTGGAAATCTGCAGGGCAGGCAGGCAGGCAGGCAGGGAAGGTCACAAGCAGGCTGAGCCTCAGTTAGCATGAGCCCTTTGGAGTCTCTGAGCTCAGGGAAGACCTAAGCCCTCTTTAAAGGGCCTGGCTGATTAGGCAAGGCCCACCTCAGATAATCTCCCTTTTGATCTACTTAGAATCAGCTGATTGGGCACTTCTATCACATCTGCAGAATCCCTCCACAGAAGTCGCTAGATTCATATTTGATTAAATACCTGGGGGCTGGGCATTCAGACACATCAGAAAGCATCAGGGTACTGCAAGTAACAAATCAGCCCCACCAACTGACAGAATATCCTGTGGTCACACCAAGGGAAGATTCTGGAAGAGCTTGCACAATTTACATGCTTCGGGACACAAATGGCATATGTCACTTCTGCTCCTAATCCTCTGGCCAAACCTGATCACATGGCCCCTCCTCATGGAAGGGGCAGGACACTGAACTTTCCTCATGCCCAGGAGGAGAGCTGGAAGGTGTCCACCACAGGTGGGGTCTTGGTGCTCGGGCCAGCTTCCATCCTGCCTTTCCCCTGCTCATTGCACAGAGTGGGAAACTGAGTTTAGGGAGAGATGAAGGCCCAGGGCCACACCGTGAGAAAGGCAGACACCAGGATGAGAATGTACCTTTCTCTCTCCCCAGCTCACCTCCACCCTGCTCCCTCAGGCCTTACCTAACAGAACCACCTTCCAAGTCCACTGAGCCCTGTCTACATGGAGGAAGTTTACATTTGGAAGAGTAGGAAACAGGTGCCTCCAGGGATGGAATGCTCTGGCCTCCCTACGGTTAGGACAGGCACCTCGGGACTATGAGACCCTGAAGGTCAAAAAGATTTGTGACCTTCTGCACCCTTGTAGTCCTGAGATCCCCACCAGGTGGTTTGCAGAGAACCACCTATTTAAGCACTGAGGCGGCAGGATACAATCACTCCTTACAGGAAGGGCAGGGACCTCCGATGTAGGGGACTCGAGCCATGCTTTAATCTGTGAGACAGAGCTAAGGACTGATTCAAAGTGACAATGGTCCTTGGTCACTGACACACAAGTGCCATTAGTCATATGTGCTCTTGGGTAAAATGAAAAAGGTCGGGGCAACAGAGGCCGAACATGGCCTTTGTCCTTCTCCACCGTTTACTGAGTGCTTGCTGCAGGCCAGACACCATGCCGTGCCCTTCCCATTCGGGGTTTCACTGAATCCTGGCAACAAGTCTCTGCCATGAGTCTATCATTGAACACCTTTTGTCCAAGGTCACAAAGCCAGTGAGCAGTCGAGGCAAGATCCCTACTAAGTCTATCTGATTCCAAAAACCTGTACTCCTGCCACCAGAGCCACCACGTACCATTGTGCGGGTGATGCCCTGCATGAGGGCACCCGGCCAAGGGAGCAAGTGGGGGCTCCGTGGCCACCGATGACACCTGACCTGGGTGGCATCAGCCTGGAATGGGGCCTTTCTCTAGATCTCCCACCACCTACAGATGGGGAGAAGCAGGACAGAGGGAACCCTGCCAACTTCTGATCCTCTCCTCCGAAGACTGAAGGTCAGAGAGGAACCTTAAATCCCCTGACCCCGGGCTCACCTCCTGACGGTACACCAAGTGTACAGCCTCTGTAAATGTTTCCTGAGAACGGCTGTGTGTGCTGAATGCTACAGGCGGACAGAAGATGCATAAGACACAGCCCCTCACGTCAAACTGCTTACAATCTAGTAGGAAAAACAGGACAAACACATACTAGTAATGCAAACTAAAGTACAACATTGACAAATAAGGGGAACTCATAAAAAGTGCGTTCACTGAAGGATTAACTCATTCACCCAGCCCCCAGAAGAGGAAGGAGAGGATCTTCCAGGCCAGGGGCCTACCTGAGCGAAACCCAAGACTGCACAGTGCCTACAGTTCACGCCAACCTGATTCCGTCTACAGGCAGCACAAAGGCACCTGTTACGTGTAATTTAAGGGAGTCAGTGCTTCGGGGCCACCAGCAGCCGAGTCAAAGGAGGGCTGACGGCCTCAGAACAGACAGGGCACAATGAAGGGCCTGCAGCAAGAGAGAAGGAAGGCCCTTTGCAAAATTCAGCTCAGGGCTTAGAGCTGAAACATGCATCTGACTTCCTGGTCCAGCCCTCCTTGCCGCGGCGCACCCTTCACCCTCCTGCTCCAGGGCCACCTTCCTGCTCCAGTTATGGCTTCAGGGCCCAGAGCTCAGAGAGCAGCGTGGGAGCCTCTTGATGGTGACAAGGACAGGTGGGGCCTTGCCCCATCCCCTTCCTGGTACTCCACCAACTCCCTTCTCTGGGAGGGCTGCTGGAGAAAGGCTCTTAGAGGGCAGCCCTCTTTGCATCCCTTGCTCCTAAATCATTGCCCCCTCTGGTCCTCCCCCAGTGCCATTCCTCCCCCCCGCCGACACACACACACACACACACACACACACACACACAAGCTCTCCCTTCCCTCCCTACCCCTTCCCCTCCATTTGTTTCAATGAACAGCCCCTTTTATCTATTCTGTAGGTACAAATGAAGCTGTCAAATTTGATCGGGCTGTGGGCGTCAGGACCCCTTGAACAGAGTGGGCCTTGTCTGTCACGGCCTGCCTGACACTTCCCATAATGGCCAGACTGATGAGATTCTGAGTAGAGCCCAGCACATTTTCAACTCTATTTTGGGTGAAAACCCTTCTTGAAAGATCTTGAAAGGAGCTGGCAGTTCAGCCGCCCGGATGATTAATGAGGGTTGGCTCTGCTGGATGGATTTCTCCTGGTGCCAACAGCCGTCCTCCCAACAGGCTAGAGCGTGCTGCCATGCCTTCCCTAGAGCTTCCCTCTCACAGCAGCGCCCCCATGAAACCTCTCCCGCCGGCCCTGGACACCCCATCACCCCTCACCTCCGCCCACAGCTGCCTCTAGCCCCTGGCTCTCCATGCCTCTGCTCAGCTTTTCGACTCAGGGTTCACAGCATTTGGAAAAGCTCAACGTCCCAGATGAGTGAGGCCTGGCTTGGGCAAGCAGGGCCTGCCGGACAGCTTTGCACGTTTGAGGGCCGAGAGGGGACTGAAGAGGACAGTGGCCCGGATAGTCCTTGAGTGCCATGTCTCATGTCTAGTGGAGTGGCTGGGCCTCTCTGCTTGCTCCCCATGGGTCTCAGGAGCTCTGGGCACAGAAACCATGGGGCGTCCAAGTCTCCAGTGAGAGAAAGCATCAAAGTCCTTGTTTTCCTCTTACCTCACTGTGTTTCTCAGAGGGGACACCGCTGGCGTTTGGAGCAAGACACTTCTGTGCGGCACAGACAGAGAACCTGCCTGTGCAGGGTTAGGACTGGCAGTGCTGGTCTCAGGACACTACTCGAGTGCACGCCCCACAAACACGGAGACCACCAAAACGTCCCCTACAAGTCCCACACCCCGGGTGAAGGGGACCAGCCCTGGTTGAGAACCGTTATTAGGGTAAAGAGCCGCCCTCTCCTGGGCCTCAGGGGCCTCATCCACCTCCCCACCTCCCTTAGCTCTCACTGGCGCCCTCCAGCCCGCTCACTGGGGGAGCACCCTGAAAAATGGGAAAGGAAGAGGTTCAGCCACCCCAAAAACTGACTCTTGCCTCTGCTGCTTGCCTCAAACCAGCCCTTCTCTAAACTCTCTATTCTTCCCTCCTCTTCTGATTTCCTATTTTCCCCAGAAGAAAAAGCTTATCCATGCTTCAGGGAAAAGAACAGTGCCCGGAACTTTTCTGGGGGCTTCCAAGCTGGGAATTCTTCAGGAAGGGGCCAGAGGAGGGCAGTTCGGATCAGGCATGAGTACCCAGAGATATTTTTCCCAAGCCAGGCTCTGAGGTCTGGGGGCTCTATCAGACAAGAAGTGGGGTCCCTAAAACCAAAGCCATCACCAGGGATCTCTGTGGAGTGGGCTACACATTCAGGGGCCAGTCCATGAGGGAGGGTTTCCAAGGATGCCAGGCTATATGTACTCTCCTTGCTCCCCATTTTCTTCTCTCCCTCTCCTCCTGAAAAAGGAGAGAGAGAGATCCCATAGTTCACCCACCCCCAGGGCACTGGGTAAATGCCCCACGGGCTATGACCTCATCCAGCCCCCGATGGACCCAGAACCATCCACGCATTCATTCAGTGCCAGCTGCTGAGCATCTGCTGGCCACCAGGCACGGGGCTGGACTCAGGGCGCATGGCACTGAGCCCACAGGTGCACGTTCCTGCCTTCAAGAGACTCACAGACCAACAAGGGGGAAAAACGAAGCAGACCCATGTGTAACAATAAAGTGTGGCAGTAGCAATGGAGGAAAAGCAGAAGCCAACAGAGAGAGTGTAACCAGGACCCCTCATTTAGAACTAAGGTCCGGGAAAGCCTCTTGGGGACCTTGGCCTTGAAACTACAGGCTGAGTCGGGTTAGCCAATCGAGAGGACAAGGAAGCCAAGGTGTGCAGAGCAGAACACTGGCCGCCCAGTCGTCCCACTGTCCGGGGCAGCCCCACCACCTCACAAGGCAGGACCAAAGACCTACGCCAGCCAGGGGCAGACCAGAGGCGGGTCACGTGGTGGTCGGGACCTCTCCAGGGCACCGCAGGGACCCCCTTGGGCAGAGCTCTAAGGTTTTCTTGCTGCTGGAGCTCTGGTGTGGACAGCTGCTGATGGGGGCAGGAATTAAACTAATGATCACACAAATCGATATATAATTACAAGGTTCTTGCTGAGAGCATCTTTCTTTCTTCCAGAAAGATAATTAATGAAATATGGAAGAGGGTGTATCTTACTCTTGGAAACCCACAGACCTTCACTGGCCCCACTGTCTAATCAACACTAAACCTGTAACTTAGGGCTCAAGTCCTCCACAAAACAGTGCCCCCCAGGCCTCCCACCTGGCCCCTCTGAGCCCCTCACAGGCGTGACCATGACAGCTCATTGCTTCCTAGACATCAAGCTCTTACATTGAATTGTTTCTTCTTCTTGAAAAGACTAACCCCTCCTTGGGAATTCAGGATCTCGTTTTTACTCCAATGGATGATGGTGGTGGTCGCCCTTGCTCGGAATCCCTCAAGCCCTTTATTTTATCTCTTTCATAGTCCTTCTCTATGTGAGGTCCCTGCAAGGACCCCCCCCCCCATGGGACCGTAACTCCTCAAAGGCAAGAAGAGTCTTCTGTTTGCCTCCATGCCCCTGTGAGCCTACAATGATAAGTACTTGCTGAATTCCATCTAATTGGAAAGCAGGGAAAGTGCTTAAGCATTTGTCAACAGCTTAGAACTGGAGTCACTTAGCTGGGTGAGAGAAGAGGCCCAGGGGCAAAACACAAAGGAGGGACAAAAGACTGAGCCATCAGGAAAGAGAGAAGGATGCTCACCCTCAGCCAGGCCCACGGCCAGCTGCTCCGGAAGCCTCTTCTCCTCTTGCCACTCTCCCCACACCCAGGCGCGGAGGGCCACCGGAGGGCACAGGGTCCCTCGGAGGAATCCCAGCTGTGACGACAAAGCCTTGAGGACAGCAGAGGAGGCCCACTGGGCGGTCAGTGACCTTCTACCAACTCACCATGGTGGCTGAAATTCCCCTACTCAACGCATTCCTAAGAGTTAAGGAACTAAGTCCTGGGGGGAAAAAAAACATAAAAATGTGCTACGCAAGAGGTGGAGAGAGAAGACACCCACCTCTTGACACGTCAGGTTCAGCAAACCTGTTTGGGAGCAGCCAGCACCCAGCAAGACAGTGTCAGACCCCTGAGGGTGGGCAGGAGCCAGGTCAGCACATCTCTGCAACATGAACATTTTCCCAGGAACGGCAGCCCTGGAGGACCTGGCAGCCGGGCAGCACACACGCCAGGAGGCGAGGCGGGGGGACCTGCCTTTGAAGAGCAATGCTGGCCCCACACAGTTTCCTAGGCGGCCGGTGCCTCACCCGCTCCAAGCTGCCACAAGGAAGGGCCTTGACCCCTGTACACCGCTGTACCCCCAGTGCCCCGTGTGTGCCTGGCATGCACAGGCACTCCACAGATATGTCTTGAATAAATGAATGCATTCATAAAGCCAGAGAGAGCGGCCAAGCATGGACCCCAAAGAGAACTAGTCCTTCCCCTCAGTTCCACACCTGAGCAGTCTGGGAAGGATGCACTCAACAAACTCACCCCACCAGGTTTGCAACAGAACCGGGGTCCCTGCTATCTCTCAGGATTTCTGGGGGGACAAAAAGAGTTTTCCTGGCCATTGGGCCAGGATATAAAAACAAGGCTACACAAAACAGGCCTAAGAGGGAAGGAGCAGGCCAAGAACAATATGCTGGTCTCTCCCCTGTTTTTGTAGGACCTCAGCTTCTTTTCCCAGTGAGGAGGAGGAGGAGAAGGAGCAAAGCCTAATGACCCTCTGCCCCCTTGCCAGGACAGAGGCCCGCACAGGCGGCGAGTCAAAGAAAACTTTTCCGAGGCTGATTACCAAGAGGGTAACTAGGTACACAGAGCACATGTGAACGGGCCCCTCGTTTCCAATTCAGGACTGTCAAATGGTGATTAATGACTAACAGCCACAGAGCGGCCTTGATTGCCAAGTGCCGTATTGTTAATGCTGACATTTAATGAGGCTGGACACAACTGCAGCACAATTCCACACCATCATGTGCAAATAGCATTCAACGGACTTAATTGGTTAAGTATTTGTGTGTGTGTGTGTGAGAGAGAGAGAGAGAGAGGTAGGTGTAAGGGCTTTGGAAAGGCCTAAGATGTCTGTATGCCCATCTGCCCTGTAGGAACATCTGTATTACCATATGTGTGGCTGTGTCATCACTCAAGTCAGATGACTGTATCTTCACATATCCTCAGACCCCATCCGCAAGGCTCTGCTATGGTGGAGCTCCCACGCCGCCCGTGCATCGACTGACCCCTCTGCGGCCTCCCCACCACCACCATCTCCCAGGGGCAGCTGGGAACTGGCACGCTGGTGCAGTTCAAGCACATGAAAGAGAGTTGAGAGAGGAAGCTGTCTACAAGTAGGCCTGGATCCAGGGCTCCTGAGAAGCCACTTGCTCACTGGACTCACATCAATGGTCCCCTGGCCCGCCTGATGGGGAGGTTCCTCCTTTGCCAACAGAGAACGGTTGCCCCCATTCCGAAACTCCTCACTCTCTCAGGAGAGGAACAGAGTTCATCTTATTGGCCTAGAGACGGAATCCTGGGCAAGAGGGACAGAGAGACGGGCCCAGCAAGGATTCTCCGGGCCAACCGACTGAGGGACAAAGAGCGCAGGAAAGGGGATGTTGGCTCCAAAGGGCAGACTGGTTCACGGAATCTGTAGTCATGGATTCCTGGCTATATTTGCAGTGCTGTGGCCTGGCCTATGGGGGCGAGGGAAGGAGGTGAAACGCAGGTGACCAGCCACTGTGAACACAGAAGAACAGCCTGGATGTTGGTAAGGGCCAGCTGGGCAGCTCGAGGCATCAGTGCATTCAGAGGAAAGGTCAGTTCGCAGCAGGGGCTGGAAACGTCCGGAAAAGGCAGGGAGCATGTGAAGTGATCTAAAAATAGGAGCCATTGGGTGGAAAGAGCTGGGAAGGCCATTATCCAGGGGAAGAGTTTGGGAAAGTTAAATTCCTATTGATTTCCCCTAAGGCCTTGTTACTCAAAGTATGCCACTAAAACCAGCCTCATCACCATTGGAAATGCAGAATGTCAGGCCCCTACCCAGACCTGGGCTCCACACTGGCATTTGAACAAGGTCCCCAGATATTTTCATGCACGTTAAAGGTTGAAAAGCGTTGCTTCAAATGTCTTGGGCAACAAGCCACACAAAGCAGCAGGCCTGACCCCAGGCCCCCTGACATCTGCCCACTGTACTGCTCCAGCACGCGATGCCCCTGGGCCCCCTCGGCCCCAGAGGAGTTCAGGCTCCCTGTGGTGCTCGCCCTCCCCGTCTCAGTGCCTGTGGTCCAATGAGCACCTTGGAGAACCATCAGCGTGCATCTGTGGTCCTGTGGCTTTTGTCCCTTTGCAGTGGGGGACACAGCAGGATGGCCGGATGGCCTCCGTCTCAGACCTTGCTACCCCAGGAAGGCACTGGGTGGCTTTGTGAGGCCCAGCCCCTGCTGGCCGCCACGGTGGGCTGAGGGGCACCGGCCACAGGCAGGAGCAGGTAACTTCCTCCCATGGCTGCCCCAGGTCTGGGGTCTTGTACTTACAGCCCTGCAGCTGGCCCTGATCCTGTGAAGCATTCTTAACCCCAGGGATGCCCTGCCCCAGCCACCCGAGCTGAGATAGGGTCGGCCTCAAAAAGTCAGAATTAACAGCTAATGTTTCCTCTGGCGACTCTGGGCCTAGGTGTGGCCCTGCTGTGACCAGACCTTCCAAACCCTTTCCATGAACCACATCTTCCCGGCCCAGCCTCTCCTCTTTGACATGACGGACAAAACATCAGGGGCTCTCCTCACCAGCTGCCGCATCTTCCCCCCAGACGAAGCTTCCCCCAGCCCCATCAGCTGCTCCTGTGACCTCAGTCCTGTAATGGCTGGGAGCCAAGGGACCCGGTTTCCAGCTCCTCGGCTCCCTGGGTGACCCGCGGCAAAGCACGGCACAGATCTGTGCCTTGGTTTCCTCATTTAGAGCGAAGGAATTCGATCAAATGCATGATCTTGGAGGACCTTGTCAGCTGGAACAGTCTGATTTTATTTCAGAGAATTACGGTGAGGCCCACATAAAGTGAGATCACGGACCTTATAACACGTTGAAATGTATAAAATGATACACAGGCGTCGTGATCAGGAGCCTCCTTGCCTCAGTCGCCCCACAACAGGTATCCTGTTAAGTGTCCTATTGTTGATGTTTTCTCCTCAGACGGGGGGCAACTTGAGGGCAAAGATGGCCGTTTCTATTTGTCGCGTATCCTCTCTCAGGGACTAATCCTCCCAGTAAGCCACTCCACAGCGTCACTCGCTGAGTGACAGACTGCTTACCCTCCTGGCTGCTCATTCACTTACATGGACTTGGAAGAAAGTTAAAGAAAAGTGGTCACCTTTGCTTCTTAGTTGGGAAAGGTAAAGCACCTCTTTTAAATCTGCGTGTCTCTAGACGTTAGCCCAAACATATATGGTCAATTAATATATGATAAAGGAGCCATGGATATACAATGGGGAGATGACAGCCTCTTCAACAGCTGGTGTTGGCAAAACTGGACAGCTACATGCAAGAGAATAAAACCGGACTACTGTTTAACCCCATACACAAAAGTCAACTCAAAATGGATCAAAGACCTGAATGTAAGTCATGAAACCATAAAACTCTTAGAAAAAAACATAGGCAAAAATCTCTTGGATATAAACATGAGCAACTTCTTCATGAACATATCTCCCCGGACAAGGGAAACAAAAGCAAAAATGAACAAGTGGGACTATATCAAGCTGAAAAGCTTCTGTACAACAAAGGACACCATCCATAGAACAAAAAGACATCCTACAGTATGGGAGAATAAATTCATAAATGACATATCCGATAAGGGGTTGACATCCAAAATATATAAAGAACTCATGCACCTCAACAAACAAAAAGCAAATAATCCAATTAAAAAATGGGCAGAGCAGTTTGAAAAAGACAGATGCACCCCTATGTTTATTGCAGCACTATTTACAATAGCCAAGAAATGGAAGAAACCTAAGTGCCCATCAGTAGATGAATGGATAAAGAAGAGGTGGTACATATACACAATGGAATATTATTCAGCCATAAGAAGAAAACAAATCCTACCATTTGCAACAACATGGATGGAGCTAGAGGGTATTATGCTCAGTGAAATAAGCCAAGCCGAAAAAGACAAGTATCAAATGATTTCACTCATATGTGGAGTATAAGAACAAAGAAAAAAACTGAAGGAACAAAACAGCAGCAGACTCACAGAACCCAAGAACGGACTAATAGTTACCAAAGGGAAAGGGACTGGGGAAGATGGGTGGGAAGGGAGGGATAAGAGGGAAAAAGGGGCATTATGATTAGCAGATGTAATGTTGGGGGGCATGGGGAGGGCTGTACAACTCAGAGAAGACAAGTAGTGATTCTATAGCATCTCACTACGCTGATGGACAGTGACTGTAATGGGGTTGGTGGGGGGGACCTGATGAAGGGGGTAGTTTAATAACCATAATATTGCACATGTAATTGTAGATTAATGATACCAAAATAAATTATTTTTTAAAAAATGGGCAGAGGATCTGAATAGACACTTCTCCAAAGAAGAAATTCAGATGGCCAACAGGCACATGAAAAGAGGTCCACATTGCTAATCATCAGAGAAATGCAAATTAAATCCACAATGAGATATCACCTCACACCAGTAAGGATGGCCAGCATCCAAAACCCAAACAACAACAAATGTTGGCGAGGATGTGGAGAAAGGGGAACCCTGCTACACTGCTGGTGGGAATGCAAATTAGTTCAACCATTGTGGAAAGCAGTATGGAGGTTCCTCAAAAAACTCAAAATAGAAATACCATTTGACCCAGGAATTCCACTCCTAGGAATTTACCCTAAGAATGCAGCAGCCCAATTTGAAAAGGACAGATGCACCCCTATGTTTATTGCAGCACTATTTACAATAGCCAAGAAATGGAAGCAACCTAAGTGTCCATCAGTAGATGAATGAATAAAGAAGAAGTGGTACATATACACAATGGAATATTATTCAGCCATAAGAAGGAAACAAATCCTACCATTTGCAACAACATGGATGGAGCTAGAGGGTATTATGCTCAGTGAAATGAGCCAAGCCGAAAAAGACAAGTATCAAATGATTTCACTCATATGTGGAGTATAAGAACAAAGAAAAAAACTGAAGGAACAAAACAGCAGCAGACTCACAGAACCCAAGAACGGACTAATAGTTACCAAAGGGAAAGGGACTGGGGAAGATGGGTGGGAAGGGAGGGACAAGGGGGGAAAAGGGGCATTACGATTAGCAGATGTAATGTTGGGGGGGCACGGGGAGGGCTGTACAACTCAGAGAAGACAAGTAGTGATTCTATAGCATCTCACTACGCTGATGGACAGTGACTGTAATGGGGTATGTGGGGGGGACTTGATTAAGTGGGGAGTTTAGTAACCATAATGTTGCACATGTAATTGTTGATTAATGATAACAAAATTTAAAAAATCAATATAATGACCTTAAAAAAAATCTGCATGTCTCGCTTCTCTTGAGGAAAAAAAAAACTGCTTGCCTCCTTGAAATTAGTTGGATTGGAAGTTCCAATGGAATTTTTAATACTGCCTTGCGAAGTAACACATAGCAGCATGCCCAAGACTTAATTGCATTCCCCAAGCCCTTACTGGGTGCTCAGTGCCAAGCCTCTGCTCAGCAATAGGGAGAGGAAAGAAGAAATAATATAAAAAAGAGATGAACAAAGATAGCAGGACATAGATATCAAAATAAATATTGTCCCATTCTAAGTGGCCACTTGGGAATGATACGCACTTGCTCTAATATCTTACCTTGTTCTAAACTCCCTGGACCTCTTTGAACACACCTGTCACATTCCGTAGTGACAATGACAAATCTTTATGTGTTGATTAGGTGAGAGAAATTTTGAAGCCAAGCCTGATCAATGAGGTGGATGGTCAGGCTTATTCAGTCAGGTCAAAAATCTAACTGACATGCAACTCATAATAAAGCTCTTATGAGCATAGAGACTTGGTATACAGTCTTCTTATGTGAATACTTTAAATGTCTTCCTTCGCTGAGTCGCATGAGTTTGGCTGCGTCCCTAAAACTCAATCACGTGACCCAGCCCTACACTCCACCTCCTACTCCCGCCGTCTATTCTCAACACACAGCAGCCCGAGAGATCTCTTAGAAACCTAAGTCATATCCTGTCACTCATGTGTTTGCAAGCGCTCCCAACTTTCTCAGAGCAGAGGCCAAAGTCCACGGGGCAGCTTCTGAGACCCCTCAGGATCCAGCTCCCTGTTCCCTCTCCCTGAACTGTCCCTCAGTTGCTCACATGCCTCCTTGCCATTCCTCAGACAAGCCAGGCATGCTCTGACTCGGGAGCTTTGCCTCAGCCATCCCCTCTGTCTGGTACACTTTTCTCCCAGATCCACATGGCCAATTCCCTCCAAGTGTCTGCTCAGTCCTCACCTTCCCCATGAGACCTAGTCTGACCTACTTAATACCTCTATTGATAGTGCCTTCTATTCAATACCTTCCATTTAGTAACTTTAACGCAGGAACACATATGTACATTCACCTACACACACTCACTCCTGACCCCCTCTTTTTTCCATGGCACTTACCACCTTTCACTATTCTATGTAATTCATCTGTATATTATTTAAAGTGTCGATTGTATCCCCCAGTGAAGTTCAGGAGGTCCAGGATCTTCGTCTGTTTAGTTAACTCCCAAGAGCCCAGAACTGGCACATAGCTGGCATGCACTAAATATATGTTGAACTGAATTGAATTGAATTGGAATTCAACAGAGTTGAATGTCAGGTCCCGACTTGTATAAAGTCTAGCACTACCTTCCAGTTGCTCACAAATTGGGTAGCTAGAGCTAGAGACACACACGTGACAGTGACTGAACACCACAGCGTGATATATAACCAAAGAGAATTTACAGTCCCGCTGGGGGAGCCATGCCAGGGATGTGTGCAGGCCGAAGGAGGAGAAAGAATTCCAGCTGAGCCTGCTGTCTGGGGAAGCAAACCTCCTTGTTCCCAGCACATGCCCCTCATCCCAGCCTCTGAGATACTCGTCAGCTCATGCCCTCTGCTTGAAGTCCTCTATCCTTGCTGCCCATCAGTGCTCACTGCCAGGCCCCTTCCTCCATACCATGCTACCGGTGACTCTAGCCCTCAATGGCTCTTTCTCCTCTGAGCTCCTATAATACCTATATTTTGTATCAGACCATTTAGTCTTTAAATAGAAACTGTGTGTGTGTGTGTGTGTGTGTGTGTGTGTGCGTGTGTGTGATTTCCCCAGTGAGGACCTTATATTTATGTTTTGTTTCTTCTCTCTTTTGAACGATGCCAGTACTGGGAGTGGTGGCACCTGACACAGTGGCACCATGTGGATGGTCAACAGGCAGTGAGAAACAGGAGGCCATTCCCATCTGGGGAGTTCTTGGAAGCAAAGATAGCCTGGTGCAAATTGATGTGATGAGTTTAAAGATACCCCACCACCAGTAGTTCTCAGCCCAGCTGAGCTGTTGCAGTTTGTCCCCCTCCCAGGTTATTAGAATTCAATTTACCCTCTCCTGGGCCTGCCCATCCGAAGAGTCAAGAAGCATGCAAATTATATTCAGACTATGGGTTTACAAAATTCCTGGTTAATTCTTTGCAACCCTCCTTCCTCCACAGCCTCTAAAATCAAAAAGTTGCACCTCCTCACTCTGAAAGGTAGCCTGGCTCAAATGCACTGAGGAGCATGCTGGGAACTTGGAGAACTGTGGGTCCTTGGCCACTCTGGCCTGTAGATGTTCCCTGGCATGCCTCCTTTTCTCCTCTCGGTCCCCCTTTATGTACAGAACTCAGAGAGACAAGCCAAGCAGCTGAGCTGCCACCCCAGGACACAGCCTCCAGCGGCACCTGTGCACAGAGCCCATCCTTCCACACCCCGCACACAAAATGTCCCTCTCCCCAAATGTCACTATTCACCAAATGCCACAGCCAGGGCCAGGGGTGGGGCTGACAATGCAAGTGCCCCGAGAAAGGACTTCCACTTATATTCAGAGTAGGACCTAAGGGACGGAGATGAAAACTTTTCCTGAGCGCAAGATCTGCTCATTTGGGAATGGACGGTTCGGGGGCAGAAGAGAAGGGACATGCAGGGAAATATGTCTGCCCTTAGCAGCTGAAAGAGGGGGAGAAAGGAGTGCCCGGGGCCCAGGAGAGGTGTGGAAAGACAAGGCCAGAGCACCAACAAGCTTCCCCACTCCACAAGCTGGAGACACCCGGCCATGATCCCAAGGGGTTGCCACCCTGGGTGACCCTGAGGCCGCCTCCTTTCACCCCGAGCCACAGTCAGCCAGCCTCTGGCCACCCTGTGGCCTCCCATGCTGAAAACATCCCTTGAAAAGCCGAGGGGAAGAAGCCAGTCCCCAGTAGTGAACCCCACATATACCGAGAGGTAACTCGAAACCCCAGAGCTGGGCCAGGGAGGAGGGGAAGGGTAGAGGGGATGAGGTTTTCCTACTTCCATTCGCAACTGTCAGGCGGGTGATTAATGACCAACAGGTTTGGAATCGCCTTTATTGCCAGATCAGTATTGTTGCCCCTGACAGCTAATGAGGTTGGACAGACTTCTCCACACTGAGCTTTATGGGGCCAGCTCCCTCTCCTGCAGAGCTCACAAGGCCTGCCAGCTTTTCTGCTGGAATGTTCCAACCACACGCCCCCACCTCTTTCCTCCCATCACTACCTCCCCCCAACGCCCTGAACCACCATCTCACCCAGGACCTGACCCTCCACAGAGGAAGCTGAGTGGCAGGCGAGTGCCTGGCCTGCTCAGAGAGACCCATGTGCTACACCCTCACCCCTAAATGCCTTGTCCCTACCCCTGCTGGAATCTGAGCAGCAGGACTGGGGGACCACCTGGAAGGAAGGAACAGATAAAAGCAAACACTATGGCCCAAAGGTTTAAGATGAGCGGAAGACACTTCTTCCTGCTTGCTGTGGACAGTCTCACTGGCACCCTTGACAAGCCATTCAACAGTCAAAATTCACGAAGTATTTCACACCCTTCCCACTTCAATCCAGTAAATGTGTTGAGGGGGTGAGGACGGAGGAGTGGGGGAATCTCAAGAAGAGGGTCCAAGACCAGTTAATAATGATTTTTAACCAACCACCTTGAGCCTAGGTAACACAAAGCCAGGTTTCAGGGCAGACACAGACGTGGTCTGAGGTCTGAGGGTAAGGAAATGCTAGCTTTGTTTTCTGCTCTCTTATGAATAATCTTTACCTTTGTGCTCGTTCACATCTTGATACGGTTAAGCATGTGTTTGCCTGGGGTTTAATATTTGAAGGAGTTGGAGCAGTGTAATAAGCAAATAGCTTAAAAGGCCCAGAAAGACCCCCTCAGCTTAAAAATCTATTACTTTTCAACATGATATAAATGTATTTTGCTGCTGCTCAGAGCAATTTCCTAGTTTACTCTTATTAAACCAGGAGACGGCTTAGGAGAGTTCTTGATTTATGAAACACATACTAGATTCATTAAAACCTTAAAAGATTTAATACATTTTATCAGGACATTAAATCTGTGCAGGCTTTTTAAATCAAATACCTGCCATATTTCATCCCCCACACCCTGCGCACCTCCTTCAGAACACTGAAATGTGGACTGACAAACATTACGGGTGTTGCAGGCCTGATTTTTAAGTGGCATTAAAGTCCTCCCCTCTAGGATTTATGGCCCAGCCTCTCCCCAAGTCTGATCTTCTGAAGAAGTGATTTCCCTCTTTGGAATTCCAAGATCTACATCTCAAACACACATGAACATCTCTGCCCCTCCTATTCCACAGCCAGCAAAGTCTCTTGGACCCCATGAGCAGTACCCCCATCCTCCATCACCCTCCAGGACTCCTGGCTCTGCTGCTAGGCATCTACACTCGTGGCATTACTCCTGCTTCTCTCTGCCCCCGACTCTCGGTCTACACAGACCTGCATCCGTACACCTGTCATACTTCAGGGTGCCTGGAAAAGCTCAGTCTTTCATTCCCTATCTCCCCCTTCTTAAGTCATGCTATACCACAGTGGTTCTCAGCTAGGGGTCATTCGGTCACCCACAGTCTCCCTGCACACACCTGGGGGACATGCGGCAATGGCTGAAGGCATATTTGGTTGTCACGACCAAGTGTGTATGTGTTGAGAGACCCAGTTGCTACTGGCACCTAGGGATAGAGGCTAGAGATTCTTCTAAATGTCCTACAATGCATAGGGCAGCTGTCCCGCACAAGAAACCCCAAAGAACTATCCAGACTAGCATGTTAAAAGTGGCAATGCTAAGCAGCCCTGCTATACAACTTGGACTGGCACGAGTGGCCCTCCCACTCCTGTCCTGTGCTTCAGCCCTTAGGACAATAGCCTGGGGCTAGGAGCTGTTCAATGAGTGTTCATTGAATGGAACTAAATTCCTGTCCTCATACACTGACATTTTGTAAATTCACAAATATGGTTGGTGGGCGGCTGGCGGTAGGGGGTCCGGGATTGACAATCAGATGATCTGCCCATGACCTGGAGGAAGTGACTTAACTGGGACCCTCACATCCTCATTTGTAACATGGGGTTATCATGATACCATCCTCGTGGATTATTACAAGGATCGGATGAACTAGTGTGACTGAAGGCACTTTTTATGTCCTAAAGGGCTGTGTGATGTTTAGTGTTTTGTCCAGCAAGCATTTATAGAGCCCAGATGATGTGCTGGGAATTGCATTAGACCCTCTGGGGTTGCAATGGGAGACACAAAGGTGAGTGAAGCAAAGCTCCTGCCCTCCAGGAGTGTACACACTTGTGACATATACTTACATTCTTGTGTCATGTCCTAACATATATCGCGAATGTTTCAGCCTATTAAAGTGAATGCCATACAAGCCAATGAGTATTGCAGAGGCTGTGGAAATGCAGAGAAGAACCATTTAGAAGGGTCTTGAAGGATGAGTAAGAGTTGGTCTAGTAAAACACAAACAACAATAGAGTAATATAAGTCGGAGGTGTTGGTAAGGGATCACACTATTAAAGATCTTATATGACAAGCTATAGGCTTTGAAGTTTTTCTGTAGGGAACTTATGACTGGGTTTTTAAGCAGAAAAGGTACAAAGAGGACATGGGGCAGTGTGAGGATGGCCTGACTTAAGGGTAAGCTGCAAGGTGGAGTAAGGAGATCACCAACGTCAGATCTTACAACAATCCAAGTGAGAAGTGATAAAGCCCTGAACTAGGAAAACATACAGAGAGCAGAGTACAGGGTCAGGAATGAGCAGAACTTCATAACTAAATGGATGGGGCAGGTTAAGAGAGAGGCTGAGCGTCTGGCTCGGATGGTTGAGTGCATGGTGATGCTTTTAATGGGAGTTTGTGGAGAACTATGAGTTCCGTCTGAGACATGACCGGTTTGTCCCCATCCACCATCCAAAGAGATGGCATTCCAGTCTGCAACTCATGGCCATCAATATGCATTCGAGAGAGTCATCGACAACCACATAAGTAGACCCACGAGAACATGAGACCTTCCAGAAAGAGAAGGCAGAGAGAGAAGAGCAGTGGATCCAGGACCAGAGCTCTGAGGAATCACTGAACACGGGCTGGTTGTGGAGACTACAAAGGAGACACTGGGACGGGCAGGAGGAAACCCAGGCGGGGCCTGGCCATTCACGGCGGCCAAGGGCAGGGAGCGGTCTTGGTTAAAGATCACATCTTTAATGATGTGATTCCCCTCCCAACACTTCCAGCCTTTATGACATTATTCTATTGTTGTTTGTGTTTTACTAGACCAACTCCTACTCATCCTTCAAGACCCTTCAGCGTTATGAGGTTGGTCAACAGTACCAACGGCATCAGAGAGAGGGACTGAGGGATTAAAAACAATGGGATGGAAATTGCGGATGTGCACAGCAACCCTAGGGTACTTTTTCAAGAAACTTTGCTTAAAAAGAAGGAGACATACCTGATGAGAACAAGACAGAGACTTGAACAAGACTACAGGCTGTGGCTAAAGAACTGGTAGAGTGTGGATCTAACTGAAGGCTCTAGGTCCCTAAGGAGAGAGGAGGGCTGAGATTAGGGCTCTGGGTGGAGAAAGGCCGGCCTGGAATGGAGCACGGGTTCCTTACCCTCTGAGATTCCCACACTAAGTACATAAGGAACTTTTTTGTCTAGGGCAAAAAAGAGTCTCTCAATATACAGAGAGACGTATACATAAATACATGCAGATAAAATACCATACAATCTTTCTTTAATTCCTAATATTATTATAGATCCAGAGATGTCAAAAGAGTGGTCATGCCACACAAAACAGGCAAAGCCACACCTCAAACTGCCAGGCCTCTTGGCGCAGTGTCCCAGGGCAGCAGGCTGCTTTCTCATGCGCTGTGGGCCTTGACGACTCCCCTCTCTGGAAACTTCCTCCCCTTCACACTTTGTTTCTCCAGGAGTGAATTAAATGGGTTGGATTAAAACCACAGGCAACGATGTATATGTCCATCAGCAGGTGAGTAGGTACACGAATTGTAGAGCTGTATACCATGGAATACAACACAGCGGTAAAAAGGCACAAACCATTGATATACGCGGCAGCATGGATGAACCTCCACATAATTATTCTGAATTTTAAAAACAAAAATCCAGACACACACAACCCCAAAAAAAGAGTACATACTATATGATTCCATTTATATAAAATTCTACAAAATGCAAACTAATCTGTAGTGACAAGCAGATCGGTTGTTGCTTAGGAATTAGGGGGGGTGGCCACGGAGAGGGTGGGAAGGAGAGACTGATTGCAAAGGGACACAAGGAAATTTGGGGGCACGAATCATGTGTTCATTATCTTGATTGTGGTAATGGTTTCACAGGTGTATACACATGTCAAAACTTAACAAATTGTACACTTCCTATGCCCTTTATTGCATGTCAACTATACCTCAATAAAGCTGTGAAAGGATAATCACAAAACGATCTGTAGCTGACTTCCAAGTGACTTCCAACTCCACTTTTTTTCATGACTCCTCTTTGATCCCTTTACTGAACTCCTTTGCGGAAATGTCATTAGCCCCAAGCGGATATTCTCCTGATCTTAAAAGGCACCAATCCTGGTTTTTCCAAATAAAAATAAGACAGGAAAGTTCTAAGTAACCCTCTTTATAATTAAGAATATAGTACTTCACTCTTCTCCCAAGCTCACCAAAATCTCACTGGGATCAAATGTCCTGAAAGAAGACCTCTGTCCTCTGGTTTAGGGCATAAAGAAGAAAACTCAAAAAAATTTCCAGCAACTTCCAATCTTGTGATATAAATAAATGAACTGAAGCCCAAGATTTTAAAAGTTGCCCAGTTCCTTTGGGCTGAGCTGGTTATTAATAAAAAGGGCTGCAATTCTAAAAGAAATGGTCTCTCTTTGGAGTGGTACTCTAACCAACAATTAGCTTGATAAGAGAACAAAACAAACAGCAATCCAGAGGTAGCGAGATGTGGATGGCTGGCATGGGAGTATTTTTTATTCCTGCTTCAACCTACGGCTGTACAATGAACTAGCCCAATTCAAAGTTTTGCAATTTCTGACTTCTGGTCTACATTCTTGAGAGGTTACATATGAAATAAATGATGGTGATTTTCTGTGTGTGTGTGCGTGTGCGTGTGTGTGTGTGTGTTTAATTGAATCACCATTTACTGTACTGAAGAAAGAGACTTGGGATCACTTGAATTCTGCCTTTGCAATTTACAAGCTTTGTGGTTTGGGGGCAATCCCATCTCTACACTTTGACTTCCTCCTCAAATACAGTGGAGCTGAACTCAAGGAGCTGACCTAAAGATTATATAAAATGAGAAAGGCATGGGGCCTGGTACATGAAAAGCACTCAGAAATGCTTTATGAAATTTGCACTGTAAATATCTATTTAGATATAATTTCAGAGTCCCTTCTCACTTCTTCTGATAAGCTTTTGTTTGGTTGTTACTCAATACCACATAGCTTTTTTTTAATATAATTTATTTTGGTATCATTAATCTACAATTACATGTGCAATATTATGGTTATTAAACTACCCCCTTCATCAGGTCCCCCCCACCAACCCCATTACCGTCACTGTCCATCAGCATAGTGAGATGCTATAGAATCACTACTTGTCTTCTCTGAGTTGTACAGCCCTCCCCGTGCCCCCCCTACATTATGTCTGCTAATCATATTGCCCCTTTTTCCCTCTTATCCCTCCCTTCCCACCCATCTTCCCCAGTCCCTTTCCCTTTGGTAACTATTAGTCCGTTCTTGGGTTCTGTGAGTCTGCTGCTGTTTTGTTCCTTCAGTATTTTTTCTTTGTTCTTATACTCCACATTATGAGTGAAATCATTTGATACTTGTCTTTT